>MU090057.1:5850-48010 GCA_014858505.1 Corymbia citriodora subsp. variegata
AGTTCTCTGTCTCAGCTACAATACCTCAACATAAGTTATGTTGACTCACAATCTCTTACTAAGCTTCCATCCAGCCTTCAATATTTGGCTTTAAAGAATATTTATTCACCGATAGATTGGTCAATCTTTTCTAACTTGAAGAATTTATCAAGGCTGTTTATTGGAGGATATTTGCTAGGAGAGATTCAATTCAAGGTGCTTGAAAAGCTACAAAAATTCAATGAATTGACAATGTCCAACAATCCATTGCTTAAGACATTACCCGTTCTACCTGGTCTGAAGGACATCCAGCATTTGAACCTGCACAAATTGCCCAAGCTAACTGAGTTTCAGGATTTGGGAGATCTGACATCATTGCGGCATTTGGGGATCTGGGAATGCAATTCCATCAAAAGTTTAAACGAATCTGATTTGTCTCATTTACAGAATTTGAAAACATTGGAGTTCCGGTGGTGTGAATTACTTGAGAGCGTATTGGGTGTGCCAAAATCTTGTCGGCTCTCCGTAATTGACTGCCCGAGGTTCAACAGGGATGAATAAGGTATTTATCATTTAATTAGCAAAGACAGTCAATGAAAGCAAGTCCATAGAACTAGTGAGACTTGAGTAGATGTGCCTTCTTTTTTCTTTAAATGTGTTAGAGATGAAATTTAATGTTGCTGAATCCTGTTTTGTGAGTTTTCCTGTAACTAACCTTTCATATTGGTTCTAGAACAACCTTTTGCATTTGTTTTAACATTGTTGTGGCCTCACCCTCGCTAGGTGCACCACCTAGAAGTTTAGTTAGATTGTTAGTCTAGACTTAATTCAAGCTTTCCCTAGCCCATACCAATTCGCAACTTTGGGTTCAAGTTCTCAACATGAAATCATTTTCATTCAAGAGTTACCACTAATAAGTTTACAGCAAGTTGACTAAAAACCCAAATAAAGTATTGGGAAATATACTTTATTTTTATAAACTAGAGATTTTGGATATGGGGAATTGATTGTACTAGATTTCTCTAATGCCCTTTTGATACTATTGTTTTAATAAAAAAAAAATGTTTTGCGGGTAGCTTAAATCCATTTTATTGCTCCATAACAAGTGAGGTGACCATGTGGGTACACAAGCCACTAATTTAATGCCCAATAAAGCAATAAATAATTGCAGGACTTCACTTATAGCAATGAAAGCATCCGTAATGTTAGCTCAAGATCACATTAGTAATTCTACATATGATTTTTTAATTAATAAGTAGTCATTCAATTTTTGGTATTTTCACTTGTTTAATAAAACCTAAAAATGCAAATGCAATGACATACGAAATGTCTATACTAACATGAAATAAACCTAAATATGCAACTATATGTCACGCAATATTAGTTAAATGACCTAATCTAATGACGGGCCAATATTAAATCCAAATATCCTAAAATGTCACCCATTTAAGTGATCTTAGACATGTAATTACTAAATGACATGCAACAAATGACCTAATTCTACAAGACATACGCATGATATTTTTTAATATTAAATTAAAATTCGAAATTAAAATTATCCAATATTTAAACATGTAATTCAAATTAAGGAAAATAAAATCTAACATCCTAAAGCAATGTTTTGGTATTTTTTATATAAAATTCGGATTAAATAAACTGCCTAATCTAAACATGCAATCTAGCCTAAAAACAAGCAATATTCTAGCAAAAATCAAATCCAGCTCAATATATATATTTGTGGGTTTTCTTTTCTTTTTTAAGGAAAACAATCAAATCATCTAACGTTATCTATCTCAATAAGGATGCGCGAAATAAACTAACGATCAAAGTGATTATGGATATTGATGGAAGGTCGTCCATTCAAACTTGAAAACGGATAAATCAACAATTGTATCCAAATAATTATGGATATGATTGAAGATTTTCCGTACCCGAGCATTATATCTCCTAGTTAAAGATCGGACGGCCATCCAGGTAGGCCGTCTAAGTACATTGTAAGTTAGGAAAGTTTCCAAGTATCTTGAATATTATATTATATAATTAAATATCTAATAGAATATTTTAATTGCTAGCATAATATATCAATCAATTGCAAAATATATTAGATCACTCAAATAAGGCAATTAAATATTCAAAACTACTAGAGATATGCACCTTATCTAAGTTGATGATTTTACTTCCAAATTTGAACCAAGTGCAATCGGATCGGGATTGCAACTGGCTCCTCGGGGGAAAGGCGAGCGACCATAATGGTGATGGCGCGGTGATTCATGATCGAAGCTAGCATGGATTGATGAGCTTGGCTTAGGGACGAGCTCGACCACAGCGTCGACGTGCGCCACGGCGTTTGAGCTTTGGGGCTCCCTAGTGAGCCTCCATATGGGATGCGTGCGTAGGCTCTCAGTACACAAATCTGTCCGAGCTTCCCCTAAAGACTGGATGCTTTGACCAGGCAATCCACTTTGACCACAAACAGACCTCAAAAGAAATCGAAAAAAGTGACGTTTTCTGTTTTCTGCATGTGATGATGATGAGGCCATGGGCTCGCTGCAGGGAGCGTAACAGCCGCGAGCTGCGCGAGAAGACCAGTATTGTTGGGGACTTGCAAACACCGGTGGTGGCTCATCGGACAGCTGGGGATCTTGCTGAAAACCGGTGATATGGAGTAGTGTCGTGACGGTAGCAGGAGGTCATAGTGGGGCAGCTTCGTCGAGGCAGGGGGTCGTCTCGGCTATGTGGCTGGGAGCTCGGCTTGCGGTACAGAACAGTTTGATCGTCGCTGGTGCATGATGATGCTCGCGTTGCGATCAGCGCTTCAGATAACCCACGGAAAAAACAGAAATTCTCCAAGTTGCGGAGGGGCGGCCAGCACGGGACGATCACCTGCGAACCAGACCAACGGAAAGCTTCAAAAGCGCTCATAAAAATGTCGGGAAAGCTGCAAATCTTGAAACGTCGTGGACAGCAAGCAGGTCTCGGTGGAGTCTTTCCTTTCTTCATGGATATCTCCCCTCTTTTGTCTGTTTCAGCTTGGAACACTCGAGAACAAAACTTACCGCTTGACCATGACTACTGTTGACTAGATTTTGTCGCTTCGGCAGTGGGTCTTCATAGCCAAATCTCTTGAATCCTGGAAGTATGGGCGGTGATGAGGGAACTTCTCTTTTCAGCCGTATTTCTTTATGTGGTCTGAGAATTATGATTTGCCGGCCTATAATTTATGATGCATAACATCCGATTTATAGTGTAACCCTAGGTCTAATCTTTGGTTTCATGGGCTGATTTAGACCTTTTCAAGATAATGGGCTAATTAAGCCTAAGACCTATTGTTAATCATACAGGCTGAAATTAGATTAAATTAAACTTAATTCTGGCCCATGCTCAATGTGAATTTTGGCCACCATGTTCCTTAGTCCAAACCGATTTTTGATCTCCCTTTGTGGGCTCGATTTATTGAATTTTAAGCTCAAAACCATCCATCACTGGTCCAATGCTAATGCAATTATGCTCCTAAAACTATATGTTATGCAATTTAATTCGAAATTTTTTATTTTAAGGTTAAGAATTAATCCCTAATTTTCTATGCAATAAATAACTAAATAGAATGCCAAAATTTAGGTGTCAACAAACATGAAAATCCTTTCCTTGATGATGGTGATTCTTAGCTGGTTTATTTTACACATCAGAATAATGTCAAGGTTGACATGCTCCACGGTACCTAACTTGCTAAAAAAACGAATAAAGTGGAACGTAACTTTTAGATAGTAACCACACCGACGATGCTAACAAATGCTAAGTTTTGTTGTAAGGCAGAGGTGGTTGAAAGTATTGGTCTCAACTTATGGAATTTTTTTTTTTAAATTTCACACAAGAACGATCATGATTTGTGAGGAATGAAATAAAGGAATTAATGCCTGGTTAGTGAAAGAGTGAAATGTTGATACTTGTTATGCAGTATGAGCGATTTAGTTGCTTCCTTCATGAAGAGTTGGAAGTGGGCGATTTAGTTGCTTCCTTCATGAAGAGTTGGAAGTGCTTTTCTAGTCATTTCTGAACCGAAGTCAAGAAGCCTCAAGTCTTGAGTCATGGTGTGATTTGTGAAATATCCTTCTTCCTTCTAGTATTTAGCCATTCATGCATGAAATTTGCTCTTCGAGACAATTGATATTAGAGTAAACTTGTCGATCTGGTCTAGCCGCCATGTTGCTGAAGACTTGGTTTAGTCGCATTGAACTGCGCATTCTACAACTTGTGGTGCTAAGGAAGAGAAACTTTTTGCTGGATAGGAAAATGTGAAAGAGATGTTCTTTGACATGAGCTGAAATGGTTGTAATGTGTTATGCTTCTTTATCATAACTAGTGGGATTATCCATACATTAGTTTTCAGTGCTAGAGGCTATGTACTAGTTTAAATGTGGATTTTAGCTTCATAATGCAGACTATTGGGCCATGCATTCGACACAATCTCGCATCCATAAGATTTATTGCATGGAAAAATTTCAGATAGAATCTTTTTGCACCCAATTTTGCTTGCACTTCAGTTTGCTAATGCTTTGCTTAATGACAAGATTTAAGTGACTGACTTGCCTTGTTCAGTTGATGCATTTTGTCAATAACAAAACTTCTTTTGTGTTAATCATGGAGAGAAAAGGAATGAGCTCAATTATTCCCTTTGATCCATACAAATATTTAAATATTTAGGTATACTAAGAAGGTATAAATTTGGTTTGACAAGAGGTATTTTCAACGATCAACTAACTCAATTTTCCTCTACATCATTTCTCTTTAATGTTCAATCTCAAAAGAGAGAGATATTACATTTTTCTTCTCTGTATGTTGCTATTTGTTCATTCCCTCCCATATTACATTTTTCTTCTCTGTATGTTGCTATTTGTTCATTCCCTCCCATCTTAAATTACCAAACACAAAAGGGGAAAATGTTGCAACTCGCCCGATAAGGCATTTACATTTTTGAATTCTTATTTTTTGTGCTGATGACGTATCTTTTTCGTTTTCCTTTGCTACTTTGAATTGGGTATGGGAATTTATGACTCTGACTCAATGATGAATTAAATAAGGCAAATACAATAACCCCGGTTACTCCCTTTTGTATAATCTTTGTTTCCCGCAGTTCCAAACATTGAATAGTGATTATCTGATGCTGCACAACCAAAGATCACTATCAACTTATACTCTACATCTTATGACAATAGTTGACATAAGTACAGTGGGAGTGCCAAAACTTTGCACGGAGGGACATTTAAGTGCCAAAACTTATAAACGATACACTTAAGTGCCACTTTTCAAAAAAAAAAATGGATCACTTAAGTGCCAAGTCGCCGGAACCCTGCCGGAAATCCTACGTGGCAATTTTTTATTAATTTTTTTGCCTACGTGGCTCGCCGGAAATTGAAACGCGAAAAATCAGTGCAAAATGATGTCGTTTTTGCGCTGACGTGGATTTTAAAAATTATTAATTAAATAATATTAAATAATTAAAAAAATAAATTATTATAAAATTGATTAATTAAAAAAAAAAAAGGTGGAGGGGAAATCGGCGAGGGCTGTGCAGCCCTCGCCACTGCCACCATCACCGCCCCACCCTCGTCGGGAAGGGCTGGCGATGGTGGGCGAGGGTCGGCCGGGGTCACCAGGCCTCGGCCAGTGGCCGACGACCTCGGCCAACCTGCGGTGAGGGCCTGCGGGCCCTCACCCAGATTTGGGGCGAGGGTCACGACCCTCCCCCAGATCCAGCATAGTCTGGGCGGCCGGCGACCCTTGGCCCCGCTGGGCGAGGGCCGGTGACCCTCACCGAATTTGGGGGAGGGTCGCGACCCTCGCCCCAGATCTGGGTGAGGGCCCGACGACCTTGGCCTACCCTGGGCCGACCCTCGCCCACCGTCGCCGGCCCTTCCCGGCGAGGGTGGGATGGTGACGGCAACGGCGGCGGCAAGGGCTGCACAGCCCTCGCCGATCCCCTTCTCTCTCTCTCTCTTTTTTTTAATGAAATCAATTTTAATTGTTTTAAAATCTGATGTGGACAATTTTTTTTAAAAAAATTGCTACATGGATTTTTTATTTTGAAAAAAATGCTCCATTAGCAAATGAAGTCGCCGGAAAATGGACACATGGCAATTTGGCTAGAATTTTTCGTGGTTAGCACTTAATTCATCCCTTTTGCTCCAATTTTTGGCACTTAAGTGTATCTTTTGTAACTTTTGGCACTTAAGTGTCCCTTTGTGCCAACTTTTGGCACTCCAGAGGTCCGTACCTCGACAATAGTTATAGTTACAATTTTCAAGTATTTCCATTCTTAAAGTTAAAGTTCTAATTCTCCAGCAATAATTATTAGCTTCTTCATTTATTTATGCAGAGTCTTGTAATCTATCAACTATTCATGCTGAAATGTCTTTGGGTGTAAAGGTGGGGATCTGATGCAGCCCATTTTTAAGGCTGGCTCGCTCAACCAAGAAGGTCGGCATGCATTCAAGATCGACAACACTCTCATTGAAAAATCCCTCATCGATAAGGCATCATCTTGACTTTGTCATTTCCCACCCATCGAAGCTTGCGTCAAGACACTTTGGGATGACCACAAGTATTGGAAGTATTATACATTCAAAAGCTCTTAGTTTCTATGTACATAAATGATGGTTAGTTTCTAGGTTTGAGTCTAGTATTTCGCTCTTCTTTTGTTTTACTATAAAAGGTCATCAAGTCTCTATAAAAAACAGACTGAATTTGATTAATGAAAATTTGCTTAACACAATTCTCTTGAACCTCAAAAAGTTCAAACCTTTTGAAAACCTAGAAGAGTTTTCATTTCGTCCTTGAAGAATCAGAGCTATTAAAGCCTGTATCATTGAAGAGTTACAGCCATCGATCTTGAAGAATCAATGCCATTTCAACTTCCTTGGAGGCCTAGAAGAGCAACCATTGAAGTTCATATTCTTTTCTTCATTTTGTCTAGTTCTATTTCACCCACTTCCTCTCAAATTTGACAACTGTACAATGCTTATCTCTAAAACTCACAACATGAAAGTTGTAGATCGTCGAGTCCTGGTTCTTTTGGCTTTGGAATCAAGTCATTTCAATTTGAATTTGACAAAGTTATGGCCATTTTCCTAAGCTAGCATAAAATTAAAATTTCTACTCAATTTTGTGATTAGGTTTTCATCACTCTCCCAATCCTATTGTTTGAGTAGCTTACCTTGAGCTACATCATTTGGTATTAGAGCCTTGGAGGAGAGGATAATGCCTCCAGGACAATTAAGACGTTGAGGTGGTAGAACCATTTTATGGAACGAAGTACAAACACTTGCTGAGAATTTGCAGTTGCATATGCAACAACAAATTCATGATTTGACCCAAGAAGTTCTACATCTGAGGGTTGAAGCAAATAATCCTCCACTCCATTCCAAAACCAGAGATGCCAATGGTGATTCCCCTTCTTCAGAAAGTGTTCAATCATTTCCCCGAAGGAGGAATGTTCCATATCACACGCAAGAAGTTCATGAGCTGGATTGGGAGAAGGAAATCAAGAGAGACATTCAAGAATTTTCAGGTATCGATTATGCTGATGAAATTATCAATTGGTTGACACTTGTGAATGAAGTTTTTGAGCATAGGAATATCTGGAAAATTGTTGAGTTGGCATCATTACTATGCGATTCTAAGGTAAAGCCATAGCTTAGTGGAGACGTGAGAAGCAGACTTGCCAATCTATTGGCAAGGCTCCAATCATTTCATGGAGAAAAATGGAGGACAAGATTCAAAATTATTTCCTTCCTAAAGGATACAAGAAAGAGTTCTACCAAAGGTATGAAAATTTGAGACAAGGAACTCAAACGGTATATCAATACACCAATGAATTTAATGAATTGTTTCGCAACAACATTCAAGATTCGAAAGAGGTGCTTGTGAACAAATACTTGAATGGTCATCAATTGTATATCCAAGAAGCCTTAGAAGTCCTTGACATTTGGGACTTGGGAGATGTACATTAGCAAGCACTCAAAAGTCGAGCGTTCTCACTCTAGGAGGCAACAACCTTCTACCGTGCCAAACCAAGCAACTAGAAGTACCACCGGCATTGTCAAAGTTGTTGAAGCTACAACACAACCTACTAGTAAGCTTTCTAGTCAGCCCAACAATTCAAAACAACCAATTACTTCCAATATACATTGTTATTCTCATGGAGAGATGGGTCATCATGCTAATAATTATCGAGACAACAAGAATTGACTATTTGATAAAGCTTTCTTGATGGAAAATAAATCTGATGAGGACAAGGAAGAGCCACCTAAAGAAGAAACAAAAAATGATGAAGTTGTTGAAGATGAGCAAATTGTATATGCTAATTCCGACAAACTTCTCATGATGAAAGAAGTAAAGGATGCCATGAAGGAGTTAAGTACTATATTTGCTTCTTAAACAAATGTCGATAAGCGTCGACATGAAATTATCTTTGAACCTGGAGATTTTGTTTGGACTTATTTGTTTTTGTTGCCGAAGCGTCATCCCATTGGAAACTGCAACAAGCTTAGTGATCAAAAGCTTGGTCCACTTGAAGTTATTAGGCACATCAATTATAATGCATATCAACTAAAGCTTTCATCTCATATGAAGATACATGATGTGTTCAATGTTCAACATTTAATACCTTATGTGGATGATTCTTCCATTATTAGTGATTCAAATTCAGGGACAAATTCTTTTAAAGAAGGGGGATTGATGCAACCTATTTTCAAGACTAGCTTGCTCAATCAAGAAGGTCAACATGGATTCAAGATTGACAACACTCTCATCAAAAAGTCCCTCGTCGATAAGGCCTCATGTTGGCTTTGTCATAAAGACTCTGTCATTTCCCACACATTGAAATTTGTATCAAGACACTTTGGGATGACCACAAGCATTGAAAGTATTATACATTTAATAGCTCATAGTTTCTATGTACATAAATGGTGATTAGTTTGTAGGTTTGAGTTTAGTCTTCTGCTCTTCTTTTGTTTTATTATAAATATTCATTGAGTCTCTGTAAAACATAGCCTGAATCTAATTAATAAAATTTGCTTGGTGCAATTCTCTTGAACCTTGAAGAGTTCAAATCTTTTGAAAACCTAGAAAAGTTTTCACTCTGTCCTTGAAGAGTCAAAGCTTTTAAAGCCTGCATCCTTCAAGAGTTGCAGCCATCAATATCGAAGAATCAATGTCATTTCAACTTCCTTGGAGGCCTAGAAGAGCAACCATTGAAGTTTATATCCTTTTCTTCATTTTGTCCAATTCCATTTCACCCACTTCCTCTCAAATTTGACAGCTCTATAGTGCTTATCTCTAAAAACTCAAAACACAAAAATTGTAGATCATCGAATCCTCGTTCTTCGGGCTTTAGAATCAGGTCATTTTGATCTAAATTGACAAAGTTATGGCCATTTTCTCGAGCAAGTGCAAAACTGAAATTTCTGCTTGATTTTGTAATTAAGTTTTTGTCACTCTCCCGATCCTATTGTTTGAATAGCCTACCTTGGGCTACTTCAGGATCTATATGAGCAACTTAAAGTTGTTTGCTGGGAAAAAAATTTCTGGCTAACCATCTTATTCCACTTAGGCATCAATGGCTTAATGTTCTGAGCATTGACCTTAGCTTTTGCTTACTGAATTACTTAGTTTTCAGTACTCATAATTAGCTCAATCAAAGCACATAATTTATTTTATAGATCTTGCTAATCAGTCAAGTAGAAGGCATGTTAGGGGACTGAAACTTAAAAGATTTGGGACTTCCTCTCATATTCTCGAGTGTGCTTCCCATATACTTCATGTTGTTTGATCGCTTAATTCACTTTTTCTTGTTGGATGAGGAATACGTTATTTTGTTGGAAAAAGGAGTTGTCCATTATACTCAACATGTGCGAGGATCTTATTATTGTAGTGTCTTTCCTGATTGAGTATCCAGACGAGCAATACTAATCTCCATCGTAGGTTCCCAAGTGTCTGTTCTCCATTGAGTGCTTTACTTTCCATGTAACATCGAAGTCATCTTGAGGTAGTGAGCTGTCTAAACCTCTTTTTGCATATCAACAATGTAGTGAAGGGAGTTTATGGTCAGGCTCCGCAGAATTTCAATGAGATGATGGGATTACCTGGGATTGTGGAGCTCAACTACCAACCATTGTTTCCCTGATGCATTCTTGTGAGTGAGTTAAATTATGGATGGATTTTGTTCAAGAAAGCTTGTATAACTACATTGGTTGTGTATGAGCTGTAGCTTTTGTTTATTCTTTCCGGTGACTCATTACAATTTTCTTCATCTTGCGCTTTGCTAAAATGTGGTTATGGTTAACTTGTTAAATAAACCTATTTCATCTCAGTGTCTATCATTCTTACATTTGCTGATGAAAAGTTTTTGCTCGAGCTCCTCACATAGTCCAATGTTCATTAACATGGACGTCTGGGCTTTGGCAAGACACAAATTGTTGGTTCTATAGCAGCATCTTGTTCTTTTCTTCTGTTACTTTTGGATGCGTTTAATAGAGTTCCCTTCATGAATGCTAGCAGTCAAAATAGGATAACTAGCAGTAGTAATGAGGTTCCTCCCGCTGCAGCCAACGTGTTCTAATTAAAATATTATCAACAACACCTGCCATAACCATTGAAGTGACCATGTTAAAAATGTTGTTGAGTTTCATCACTTATGAATGAGAGGATCATCTATGACCAGTTGATTGAGAGAAAGATTAAGATGTAAAATATTTGAAGCATTTCCTCAAAATTTAAAATTAGTGATAAAATGTCTACTGAATTTTCTATTTTGCACATTGATAGCATTGACGTTGTCGGCAAAATGGAGAGACTTTGAATATTTGAGAGTAACAACAAAATGGCAATTAGAGAAATACAGGTTCGGATATATTCTTAATGGCAGCAGCACATTGCCTTCTCATTTTTTATGAATTTGATTCCATTGCACCAACAAGGGGGAATGATAATGCGAGCTCACTGACCATGTTGTCAATCAAGTTACTTTCTTGCATTCTATAGCACTTATAAGGAGATCATGTGAAATCTATTTAATAGTATGACTCACTACCGGTTTGTAATTCATTGGTGCAGTTTTTCACTAAATTATATGGTGTTGCAGTTTTAACCGGTGTGTTTGTGTTTGCACAAACAAGGTAATATTTTCCAAGTAAATGATAACAGAAAGAACTCTCTTCCAATGGCACCCTAACCCTAAGTATCAATTGCTATTAAAATTTGCATAGCCATTATGAATGCTTCGACAAACATCTTCTTCAAAGCATTTAGTATGGATACTATGCAATAACCTTCAAGGCAGACTATAAAATGCTAAACATGAGTTCCTTGATTCAGAACTGTTCAACTTTGGATACACAATATTAAACATACTACATAGGGATCAAAAAGAAGGTAACAAAAGATGGGATTGCATAAAAATTATTTTCAACTAAAGAAGTAGCTCATAAGAAGTGTATTACGCTGGTCTTCAGCCTCTACAACGGCATCAATTAATGTGGATTGTTTAAGTCTTGTTACATCGATCATATACAATTTCTCAGTCATCATGTCATCTTTGCTGCATGAGGTACTCTTTTGTTTGCTCAAGGTCCATGGCTTCATCTCTCCTAATAATTCTAATTCACTTTTCTGTCTAAGGATGCTTTTTCTTTATTTTATCATTGTCTAGTTATGGGCTATTAGTGCTAACTAAGTTGCATTTGATGTGAAGCCGTAAACCGCACTTACTTGATGTTGCACTTCTGAGATAGAATTTGTCATTGAGTTAACCCCTTAAATAGAGCCAATTTCTAAAGCACCTTACCCTATGACATTATTGGAATTAAACAAATTAAAGGTGTAGATGTAAGAATTACTAGACAAAGGAATTAATTGGCCTAATGCATCACCATGGGGAGCACCAGCTTTTTTCGTAAGGAAAAATGATAGATCATTGCACATTTGCATTGATTATTGGCAACTTAACCAAGTGACAGTCAAGAACAAATATCCCTTGCCAAACATAGGCGACTTGTTTGACTAACTTCAAGGAGTTTCGGTGTTCTCCAAGATAGACTTGAGGATGGGCTATCATCAATTGCGGATTAAAAAGGGAGACATTACGAAGACAGCATTTCGTACGTGATATGGTCACTATGAAATTACCGTAATGCCGTTTGGTTTGACTAATACATCCGTTGCTTTCATGAATTTGATTATTTGGATGTTTAAGGCATACTTGGATCAATTTGTAATCATGTTCATACATGATATATTGGTGTATCCAAGGAGTTCGGAAGAACACAAACAACACTTGAGGATGGTGCTGCAGACCCTTAGAGATCATGTGCTCTATGCTAAGTTTAGTAAGTGCGAGTTTTGGCTGACTCGTGTACCTTTTTCATGTGATTTTTGGCAAAGGAATTTCTATGGACCTGACCAAGATTAAGGCAGTCATAAATTAGCCAAAGCCTAGGACAATGACGGAAGTTCTAAGTTTTCTAGATCTAGCTGGCTATTATAGATGGTTCGTAGAAAGGTTTTCTACAATAGCTATGCCTCTAACATGACTACTAAAGAAGGATGTAAAGTTTGAATGGACAGATAAGTGCAAGCATAGTTTTTAAGAACTTAAGCATAAGTTGACTACCACACCAGTTTTAATGATACCATAAAGGCTATAAGATTTATAGTGATACGTCATATAAGGGATTGGGCTGCATTCTAATGCAACATGGAAAAGTGGTCATTTAAGCATCCCGACAATTGAGGCCTTATGAGTTGAACTACCTAATGCACAATTTGGAACTAGTAGTGATGGTTTTCACTCTCAAGATTTGGAGGCATTACTTGATGATATTTCGCATAATAAAAATTCATTTTTGAAGTTGTAAGCTTGAATAGCCATGAGAGATAAATTTACTTATGGTAAATAGGTGCAATTAGTTGTGGACTTTTGAAGTGTAGGTTATGATTATACTTGAAGCAGCTTTGTGGAATTAGATAAGTTCTTATCTTAGTGATTTAAGGAGTTATAGGTATTCAATTATAAGTGATGATCTTTTACATGGTGATACTCTTTGATGAAATTTTATGATAGACAAGTTATTACTTGGAAGTTTTAGATTTTATATAGAACTAGGGTTAGTTGTTTTGGGAGACAGTTAAGATTGGGGTTTGAAGAAATGGATTTTGTCTTTGGTGGATTAAGAGTTAATTATCCCATCTTGCTAAATGGACAAATTTTGAAGTAGTGTTACCAATGATTTCTTGTCAAGGTATTGATAAAGACTTGAAAAAGTATCCAAAAGTTTTTGTGCAATAAATATAAGTTGGTTTGCACAAACTTTTGAGTGGTTGATGTGATATTCTTGAGCTATGTACGTAATTGAAGGAAATGTTGGAATGAGAATCAATGACTTGTAGACACTCAGGTTGTGATATATTTGATGGATATCTAATGGATTATATTTCAAGCAATGATGGGTAATCCTAAGGAAACGACATCATGGATCGACGAGCTGGAGAAAGCTTTTGCACTTCTGAGGTGCTCAAATGAAGATAAAATCGTAAGCCTTGGTATGGGATAGGCCAAAGCGGATAACACCTTTACAAGTAAATCCATATCAAAACAGGACCCTTTCTAGTAGGTGTGTGGTCAAGGATGAACCAAGTGAAAGCTAGGGAGCCTATAACAACCTAGTCCAACTAGCATAGGAAGTGGTAGCCGATGCGAGATGGCCTGAGCAAGGAACAACTCCTAGTAGGCTTCTAGGTTGGTAAGGGAGCAGGAACGAACCAGACTATACACCAAATAAGAGGAAAGCAATTATGGGATAAAATTGGTATTAGAGCAACGCAGCAAAAGTATGGTCAAGCTTGTAGAATTCCGATCTGCTAAAACAAATTTGGAGAAAGAAGGATTACTGGGCCTGAGTAAGTTCAATAGTTAGTGGATGTGGTTAAGATTGTCAGAGATAGGCTAAGGACAGCATAAAGCTACTAGAAAAGTTATGCAGATAAAAGACAAAGGCCTTTGGAATTTCAAGTAAAGAGTAACGTTTTCCTTAAGATGTTGCCTATGAGAGGGACATCTCAATTTGGCAAGAAAGGAAAGCTGAACTCTAAGTATGTTGGACCTTTTGAGATTTTGGAACGAATAGGAATTTTAGTTTATTGATTTGCACTTCCATCCTGAAGCCAACTAAATTAAATGAAAAGGTGAAATAACCATAGACACTACAAGTGCCTCAACTTGGTGGTTTTGGGGTGAAGCGATCTAGGTCCAGCTGGGGTCCAGAAGCTGAACAAGGTTGACTTGTAATAAAAAAAAAAAATTTATGTCTCCTGCTTTTGCAAAAACGGGAGAGTGATTAGCCTAATGAAACCAAAAGTACACTAGAAGTGGGAAAATGAGGATGCAATGAGATGCCAATGTTTTCATCTATTCGAATGGGCAAACAATTCTGCAAATTTCGAGGACGAAATTTTTTTAAGGAGGAAATAGTTTTGATGTCCTCAATTCAACCCCTATTTGAGGAGCAAAATAAGATTCAAGGTCTTGGAACTAAGGGCAATTACGAGGAGATTATTTCAGGACGATGCTCAAGTTGACTATGGAAAGCCACAAATTATCAAAAAATTGGAAATGGGCCATGAATGAAGGAGTTGAGCTAAGCGAAGGCCTAATGAGCCTTACGCCCATCTTGGTTCAGCCAAGTAGGCCCACCAAGTCCAAGTAGGCCCAACCAAACCCATCCAAGCTCATTTCCCACTAAATTGAGCCCATAATTGAATTATACAAGCTTGTACATGAATTTGGCCCATGTACCTATATAGTATTTTATACTATATTTCTGTAAAATTACCAAAATACCATTTCTAGAATATTTTTGCAAATGAAGCTTGCATAGCAAGATTGCAAGTGAGGCTTGGATGAGAAGTTTGCAAGAGAAACATGCAAAGGAAGCCTCTCTCTCTCTCTCCCCCCCCCCTCCTCATGTTTGCTTTCTTCCACATTTTCTCATGTTTCCCTCCCTTCTCAACTCACAGGCCATCTCTGATTCTCTCACCTGTCACCCTCTCTTTCCCTTTTTCCTCATCTCATGTTCTCACCCCCCCCCCCTCAAATCTCCATGTGACATTCAGAATTTCGACCATATTTTGGGATTATATGAAATGGCGATATTAATCAATGCCCTATTAGTATGATTACTCTGAAATGATCATTCCTAAGTTAACTAACCTTTCAAATGTGCAATTAGAGATTGATACACGTACGACTAGCAGATTCAATCAGGAACGAATCATTTGACCATAAGGATACAAGGGGGAACAATACCCGCCCTGTTACCAATCCATTAGCTAATGGAAATAAATCAGCAAAGGTATGAAGTCGAATTGCGGTGATTTTTGCATGACTTCAATATGAACTACGAATGACGTTAAACTGATTCCTTTTGACATTGTACTCAGAACTATCAATTGAACCCCTGGGATTACATGTCAATCGAGGGTCATCCCTAACTTGAGAATTCGCTTAAACGTGGGTCGAAAAGCTATCGACCACGAGTCAAACGTGAGGAAAACCTTAAAGGGGGGCCCAATGGTCTAAACCATACTATAGTCGCCATTAATTCAATTTAACCTCAATTTTTACTCTGATTTTGATGTATCAACTTTTCCGAGATTTCATGAATTAATATTTGGATGTCACCACATATATTCTCAGGTTTTTCGGTGAGCTGCAAAGTGTTAGAAAATGAAAGTTTGGACTGGGAATTTAGGCCCGCAAGTGAGCCGGTCCAATGGGCCTTGTGCCCATCAAGGACAGCCTAAGGAGGGCCCAAGGAGGGCCCAAACTAGCCTTCAGCCCATGGGCCTTTTCTTCTAGAAGTTTTGTTTTATGTGGTCCTTAGTGCTTGGATTTGCTTGGTTGTTATTCAAGCTTATTGAGCAAGTTGCCAAGGCTTCTTGCCCAAGCTTGCTTGCTCATTCTCTCTCTTCTCTCTCTCTAGTTGCCACCTGTCTCTCTCCTCATCTCTCTCTCTTCTCTTCATTTTTCCCTCACTTCCTTCTCTATTCTCGTCACCCCTGCTATTCCCCCCTACTGTCGTCGTTGTTGCTGTCCATCGGAGTTGCTGCCATCGTCCACCATGCAACTACTACCGTTCGAAGTCTAGCCACCACCTGCTCACCACCGTTTGTCATCACCGATCTCTTGTCCAAGCCCTAAACGCCACTGCTGTTGTTTTTGCGAGAATATGACGTCATACCTAGTGGGGTTCAATGTCCTCGTGGACATGAGCATCACCATCATCACGTGACTTATCCTGAGTTGTAATTTTATGTACAAGCAACACATGATGACGATTTGTGTGGACAAAAGGGAGAGAGATCACTATGTGCCACACGTCTTAAAGGTATGGTATGTCAGGCAAGGGGACATGATGTACAATCCCCTAAGAGGCTATAACGGGCCTCCACTACATGAGGGGCTGAGTGATGAGGTGTGGCATCCGATGGACCTCAATCCCCCTAATGGCATGGTGATGGACCCCTCGTCAGGAGAGTCTGATCTTTTTGAGGCCAATGATTAGACACTTGCCATCTAATCCCTTTTTAACTGACCCTCCTCTCCCTTTGGTAATAGTAGGTTAGTCAGGCCTAGTCCCTTTTTGTGTTGGCCTTTGGAACATCGCCTGAAAAAGGGTTTGTACATGTATTGTTCCTTAGGTTAACCTTTGTAGATAAATAAAATGAGCTACTGTTATTTTACTACTATGTCTTTCTAGTATCTCTACTTGATATTTGACTGGGCATGTTTGGTATTGTTTCCGCATATGCTTAATAACAAGATAAAATGAACTGGTCAGCAATAGAACCTGGGACATCACATGTTTCATACCACAAGTGAATTGGGGTTGTTGCAAGCTCGAGGGTTAGGCGTGGCATCCCCATCGATTTTGGTATCAAAGCCTGGTTAGCATTTGGAGTGATAAGTTGCAATGGGTCTTGGGTATAGTTAGTTAGGAAAGACATTTCTTTTGCTTGCATGTGATTGCTTGTAGAAGCTATAGTGATTGTTGGGTTGTCTCAATTTCTAATTCCGCGTTGGGAATTGAAAAGCAGGCTAGGTGAACCCTATGTTATGAGTAAATCGAATCAGAGTACTCTTGAGTTGAGGACTTCTCGGTAGAAGGCCCCGAGGAGAAGGACGGCATAGATCCCAAGTAGTGCAAGGAAAACGGCACCGAAGGATCCAAGGATGGATTGGATTATGCACTCTGGAGGCCTTGATAGGACATCAGGTTTGGACTCAAGTTGTTGTCGTTGCTGCTGCAGCAGTCATTGTTGCTATTATTGTTGATGATCCAGTAGCTAGGCTTGGGAATGGTAATTATCCTATGTATCAGTTGGTGGAACAATTTATGAAGTTGAAGTTGCCTAAGGTCACTAGGGCAGGTGATCCCAAGGGAGCCACCTATTGGATATGGGAATTGGAAAAGGTGTTCACGCTGCTACAGTATTTAGAAGACGACAAGGTAATACTAGTTGTTTACCAGTTGTAGGGTAATGCCGGTACTTGGTGGGAAGCTACTCAAGGGAGGGTATTTCCCGAAAGTACGACCTAGGTGTGAGGTACCTTCATGGAGGCCTTTTTGGGCAAGTATTTCTCTAACTGTGCAAGAGAAAAAATGATAGCTGAATTTCAAAGGCTACATCAAAATCTGACGACAAAGGATCAGTATGAAGCTAAGTTTGCAAAACTGTCCAAGTATGCGCCATGGCTGGACGAGAATCCTATGGATAAGGCCAGGAGATTTAGGGATGGACTGAAGTTGGAAATTAGGATTCATCTAGTGTCCTTGAACTTGAAAGACTATGATGAGCTATATGAGAGAACTCAGATGATTGAGAAACACCTAGCAAAAAAGACAACCGCATCTGGATAACCGTTCATACCTAGCAGAGATAACCGTCAATTCGGGAAGAAATCGATGACTAGAGGAATGTATCCTCTCTCACCCAATAGGAAGAATTGTGTGGGAAAGCCGACACCAAGTTCGTTTGGTATGTGTTGAGCTTGTGGGAAAAGGCATGGGAATGCCTCGTGTCCCACTCAATCGGGAGCTTGTTTTGGGTGCAGTTAGTTAGGCTACTGAGTTAAGGACTGTCCACGCATAACCATGATGACACCAGTGCTAAAATAATAGGTAAGACCACCAGTAGGGAACGCCTCGCAGAACAAGTATGGTATCCTTACACAACCATGCAGCTTATGCGTTGTTTGATTCCGGAGCTTTGCACTCCTTTATTGCTTAACAATTTGTGGAATTAATGGGGTTAAGGCCAAAACCGTTGGAAACAGTTTTTGTTACTTCTATCCCGTTAAAGGATTTGGTATTGTTTGCAGTAGGTTGTTATGATTGCAAGTTAATTATAGACGGTCAGGAAGGAAAGATAGATTTGATTGATTTAGCGATATATGACTTTGACGTCATCGTTGGGATGCATTGGCTTACCAAGCAAAGAACCACGATGGATTGTTAGGGGAAAAGAATCCAGTTTAACTCAATCGGCATTAGTATTTTTGAGTTTGTCGAGAATCGAGGAGGACCTTCGATCCCTATGATTTCTTCGCTTGAGGTGACTAAGCTATTGGGGGAAGGTTGCCAAAGTTATTTAGCATCGGTAAATAACACGTTGGCAAAGGAGCCAAGGATGGAAGACATCGCAATAGTATGAGATTATTCTGATCTTTTTCCCAAGGAATTGCCGGGATTCCCCCCAAAAAGGAAGATAGAGTTTGTGATCAAGTTGGCTCCTAGGAAGGAACCAATTTCCAAAGCATCCTACAGAATGGCGTTGTTAGAACTAAAGAAATTAAAGGCACAGATGCAGAAGTTGTTGGACAAGGGTTTTATTTGCCCAAATGCATCGCCTTAGGGAGTGCCAATTCTATTCATCAAGAAAAAGGACAAATCGTTGCGATTATGCATTGACTATTGGCAGCTTAATTAGGTGATGATGAAGAATAAGTACCCGTTGCTGAGGATATATGATTTGTTTGACCAACTCTAAGGAGCTTCGGTATTTTACAACATAAACCTAAGAACAGGCTATCATCAATTGAGAATCAAAAAGGAGGATGTACCAAAGATAGCATTTCGTACGCACTATGGTTATTATGAATTTATGGTGATGCCATTTGGTCTAATGAATGCCCCTGCTGCATTTATAGACTTTATGAACTACGCATTCAAGGAATATTTAGATCGGTTCATGATCATTTTCATTATCAATATTCTGGTGTATTTGAGGAATCCGAAAGAGCACAAATAGCACTTGAGGACTGTGCTGCAAACCCTTTGAGAACACGAGCTATATGCTAAGTTTAGCAAGTGAAAGTTTTGATTGACTTGAGTGGCTTTCCTTGGCCACGTGATCTCTGGTGAAGGGATTTCGATAGACCCAACAAAGATTAAAGCTGTCATGGATTAGCCGAGACTTACTATGATAACTGAGATTTGTAGTTTCTTAGGATTTGCTAGATATTATAGGTGGTTTGTGGAAAGATTCTCTACAATAGCTATGCCATTAACGTAGTTGCTAAAGAAGGACAAGAAGTATGAATGAATGGATAAGTTGACTACCGCACCAATTTTGATGATACCATCTGGCCTTAGAGGGTATGAGATTTATAGTGATGCATCATACAAGGGACTCACTTGCGTCCTAATGTAACATGGCAGAGTAATTGCATATGCATCCAAACAGTTGAGACCTCATGAGCTGAATTATCTTATGCATGATTTAGAGTTGGCTACAATTATAGTTGCATTAAAGATATGGAGGCATTACCTTTATGGAAAAATGTTTCAAATTTTTACGAACCATCAAAATTTAAACTACCTATTTTCCCAAAATGAACTAAACATGAGGCAATGTAGATGGATAGAACTTCTCAAGGAATATGACTATGACATTCTATACCATCTTGGTAAGGCTAACAAGAATGGATCTTACTAGAGGGAATTGAAGATTCAAACTTCAAGTTTAAGATAAACCATATTTCTAATTTAATGGCTACTCTTAGGATTGAGCCTAAAATGCAAGCCAAGATTAAAGCAATGCAATCTTCGGATGCTACAATCCAAAAGATTTTGCAATTAGATGCTACAAAGAGGAAGTAGGATTTTCAAGTGTCCAAGGACGGGATCTTGAAATTCCATAGACGATTATATGTACCGAGTGATGCCAAGCTTAAGGAGGAACTCTTATCAGAAGCTCACTATAGTGATTATAGCATACATCCAGGCAATACGAAAATGTATCAAAATTTGTGGCAATATTATTGATGGAATGGCATGAAATTGGATATTGCCAAGCATGTGGCTAAGCGTTTGACATATTAGCAAGTGAAAGCATAACACTATAAGCTGGGTGGACTATTGGAACCCCTTGAGATTCCCGAAGGGAAGTAAGAACACATCACGATGGATTTTATAATCGGATTATCGAAGAGTCAACGAGGCAACGACTTGATTTGGGTTGTAGTGGACAGATTGACGAAATTGGCACATTTTATCACCGTACGAAAGGATTTTGCATTGGAAAGGTATGTGGAATTGTATGTGCGATAGATTGTTCGTCTTCATGGGGTACCAGTAACAATCACGTCTAATCAAGACCCTAAGTTCACTGCAGCATTTTGAAAAAGCTTACAAACAGCTATGGAGATGAAGTTGTAGTTTAGTACGGCCTATCATCCTTAGACAGATGGTCAATCATAGAGAACAATTTAGACTTTGGAAGACATGCTACGAGCCTATGTGTTGGATTTTAAATGGAGTTGGGAGGAACAACTTCACCTTGTCAATTTTGGTTACAACAACAACTATCAGTAGAGTATCAAGATGGCACCATTTGAGGCATTGTATTACAAGCCTTGCAAACTCTGGTTTGTTGGGACGAGGTTGGTGAGCGAAAGATTACAGACCCAAAGTTAGTGCAAAAATCTTTGGATGTTGTCGAGACTATTCGGGAAAGTTTAAAAATAGCCCAAAGCAGGTAGAAGAGTTATACGGACAAGTGCCATAGGCCATTGGAGTTTTAAATGGGTGACCATGTGTGCCTTAAGGTATCGTCGATATGAGGTATTTCACGATTCGGCAAAAAGGGGAAACTAAGTCCAAGGTACGTTGGGCATTTTGAGATTTTGGAAAGAATTGGGATTTTGGCCTATCATCTTGCGTTACTGCCTAGATTCACGCAAGTGCATGATGTTTTCCATGTGTCGATGCTTAGAAAGTATGAGTTGGATCCAACCCACATATTGAACTTTCAAGAAATAGATGCGAATAATAAGGTGTCGTACATGGAAAGACCAATTCGAATAATGGATCGGAAGGAGCAGGTGCTACGGAACAAAACGATTCCCTTGGTCAAAGTAATCTAGCAACATCATGGCACAGAGGGAGCCACATGGGAAAGCAAGCAAATAATAAAGCGCCAATACCCCTACCTTTTTTAGGATTCGAGTAGTAGTTTAAATTTCTAAGATGAAATTTCTGTAAGAGGAGAAGAGTTGTAACGTCCTAAATTTCGACCTTATTTTGAGATCATATGAAATGGTCATATTAATCAATGCATTGTTAGTACGATTACTCTAAACTGATCATTTGTGATTTAATGGACATTTCGAAAGTGCAATTAGAGATCAATACACGAACGACCAGCATATTCAATTAGGAACAAACCATTCGACCATAAGGATCCGAGGAAGAACAATACCACCCTGTTATCAATCCATTAGCAAATGGAAATAAATTGATTCGACAAAGGTATGAAGTTGGATTGCGGATGATTTTTGCACGATTTCGATACAAACAACGAATGACGTTAAACCGATTCCTTTTGAGCTTGTACTATTGAACCCTCGGGATTACATGACAATCGAGGGTCGTCCTTTGTTTGAGAATTCACTTAAACTTGGGTCAAAAAATTGTTAACCACGGGTCAAATGTGAGGAAAACCCTAAAGGGACATCCGATAGTTTAAACCGTACTATAGTCACAATTGATTCAATTTAACCTTGATTTTTAAACTGATTTCAAGTATCAACTTTTAGGGACTTCATAACTTAATATTTGGATAACGCCACATTTATTATTGGGTTTTTCAGTCAGCTACAAAGTGTTGGAAAGGAAATTTTGGACCGGGAATTTGGGTCCGCAAGTGGGTTGGCCCAAGACCGGTGGCCCAATGGGCCTTACGCCCATCAAGGACGGCCTAAGTTGGCCAAATTTCTTTCACTTTAGCCCATGGGCCTTCTCTTCTAGAAGCTTTGTTTTGTGTGGTCCTTAGTGCTTATATTTGCTTGGTTATTATTTAACCTTGTAGAGCAAGTTGCCAAGGCTTCTTGGGCAAGCTTGCTAGTTCATTCTCTCTCCTTTCTCTCTCTAGCTACCGCCCCTCTTTCTCCTCAGCTCACTCTCTCTCTTCTCTTCCTTTTTCCCTCTCTTCTCTCTCTATTCTCGCCACCCCTACTATTTGCCCTTGCTACCACTACTGTTGCTGTCCGCCAGAGTTGCTGCCACTATTTATTGGGAAGTTGTTGTCGTCCAAAGTCCAGCCATTGCCCGTCGACTGCCGTCTATCATTGTCAACCGCCTGTCCAAGCCTTGGATGCCACTATTGTTGTTTTCGCAAGAAATAGCCACCAACGTTATTTCACCAGAATTCGACCGTCATTCGTTGTCCGTCATGGTCCTTGAGCCGATCCCACGTAACCCTTGTCCTTGCCATTGCTCCGATGTTCTCGGAATCTTTATGTGTGTGAGTTAATTTCCTAATCCCTTAGTTAGGTGGTTAATCTTGCTTTAGGAGTAGTTTAATTAGTCTTAAGTGTGATTAGTGACCAATAAGGGTTGTTTAAGCTTAAAGTATGGTTTATATGCCTTAATTATGCTTAAGTGAGATTATGATAAGCTAATTGTGACTTGACTGTGCTTAGTTGTTAATTAATTAGGTTTATGATTAATTAGCATAATATTATATTACTAAGCTGATTTATGGTTAATTAATTTGACTAATGAAGTTTTAGTATTAGTTAATTATGATTAGTTATTTATGGGAATAATTAATAATAATTATTTTATTTTATGAAAATTAGTTATTTATAGAGATATTACATTATTTTTGTAGAAATTAGTTAATTATTTATAATATTAATTAATTTCAAAGTATTGGTTATTTATGGATGATTAATTATTTTTGGAAAAAATAATTAATTATGATTATTTATTTGTAATTGATTAAATTGAGCAACGTTTATGTGTATTTAACTATTGCTTATTTTTCTAAGGTTGAAGGGTATTTATATACTATAATGTGAGTGGCTTTGATTTGTTAAGGAAGGGTTTTATGAAATTAAATTACTTGGTTGGGTAATTATTTATGGGATTGATAAATAATTATACTTATTTTGTTGGAATTAATTATTTATTAAAATAATTGACTAAAGTATTATATACTTTAGTATTGAGTATTTTTGGGAATATAATCATAGTGTACACTTGTTTTGCGGTAATCAATTATTTATGGGAATAATTGATTACCATTGATCGTTGAGGCACATGATTGATTATTGTTGACTGTTGAGACACGTTGTTGATTATTGTTATTTGTTAAGGTAAGTGGTTGATTATTGATATTTAGCTGACGCACGTGATTGATTATCAAAGTGTTTAATTGTGGACAGGTTGTCAATAATTGTTGATTATTACGGGAATAATCACTATTGATTACTGTACTGAGTATCATGTGAATATTAAGGCGTTAGTCGGTTGAGACTAATCATTGGATTACAACTCGAACTACTATGTTGTTGGTTGTATCTAGAACTATTGAATTATACAAATTTATGTGACCATTAATTATTGTTGCATTGCATTATACATGTGCTAATTGCAATAGCATGTTGTGTGAGCATGAACCATGGTTGCATTGACAACAGAAAAAAAATAAAAAATGAAATAGTTGATGGTTGTGCTGCACAGTCACATAAAGTGATACCCGACACTATCGGAAGACCGCCAACCCTTAGGATTGTGCTGTGGCCTTTGGATTGCCAGATTTCAATCGGTTGCCTGGTAGTGGTTAGATGATGAGTCGCAATATAGGCCGGACCAATGCTCCTTCAAGAATGCCATTTGGAGGGAGGCCCATGACATAGCCATGCCCAAGGGGGGACAATGCCTAGTTTTTGGACCAATAGACCACCAACCATAAGGTTGTGCCGTGGCCCGAGGGGTCGTAATAATCGGAACACGTGTAGATGTTAATGCATGAGAAAGTTCGATGGGTGTTCTGATTATGTGAAATGCTTGTTGAAGTTGTTATAGCTTGAATCATATTGTATATGCAGGGTACATGGGTCAAGGTAATGTGAGATCGCCTATGGTTGTAATTGATCATTGATGGTTTATGTTATGGCTGAATTTCTTGCATGTTATTAGATAAGGCAAAATAGGGGTCACTTTACAATTGATATGCTATTGGTATTAGGTTGCTTGGTTAGGTTGCACTTGAAATGAGTGAAGTTCTTAACTGATGCTTAGAACTTTAACTTACTGAGTTTAACTCACCCCGTCATAGTTAACATTTTCAAAGCCTTAGTGTGATGCCGTACCCAGTAAAGTTCGATGTCCCTATGGACATGAGCACCATCATCACCACACAACTCGTCCCAAGTCGCAATTTTGTGTATGAGCAGCACATGACGACAATTTGGGTGTACAAGGGGGAGGGACCATTACGTGCCACATGCCTTCAAGGTGTGGTACATCAAGCAAAGGGACATGATGTACAGTCCCCTGAGAGGCTATAACAAGCCTCCACCACACGAGGGGTCAGGTGATGAGGTGTGGGATCCGATGGACCTCAATCCCACTATTGGCGTGGTGATGGACCCTTCATCGGGTGAGTTTGACCCTTCTGAGGCCAGTGATTATCTACCTTTCGCCTAATCCCTTTTTAACTAACCCTTCCCTCATTTTGGTAATAGTAGGTTAGTCAGGCCTTAGTCAGGCCTAGTCCTTTTTTATGATGGCATTTGGAACATCACCCAAAGAATGGCTTGTACATGAACTGTTTCTCAAGCTAACCTCTATAGATAAATAAAATGAGCTACAGTTGTTTTATTGCCATGTCTTTCTACTATTCCTACTTGATGTTTGACTGGGTGTGTTTATTATCATTTCTGCATGTGCTTAATGACAAGATAAAATAAATTAGTTGGTGATAGAACCTAGAACGTCGCATGTTTTGGACCACAAGTAAATTAGGGTTGTTGCAAGCTCAAAGATTGGGGCATGACACTCTCATCTCTCATATATCACCCCTCATCTCTCTCGGTCACTCACTCGTCCGTCTTGCCACCATCCCGCCATCATCACCATGCCATCCACTTCTCAGCCATGAGCCACCACCATTGAGAGCCACTGCCACCGTCTTCCCTTGTCATTTCAAGCTATGAGTGTTGTTGTTCAGTGCGTTGTTTTTCCGCTCGCATTGTCACCACCGTTTTCCTTGCCATCACTGTTAAACGGTGATTTAACTTCCTAATATTTGATAATTATGCTTAGGGGTAGCATTAGATTAAGGATAATGAGGAACAGTACTAATTAATGACAGTTTAGTTGATAAGTTATCACGATAAGCTATCGCAAAATAAGAGATAAGCTATCAAAAATTTAGTGATAAGCTATTGCCAAGGGGTAATAAACTATCGAAAATTTAGTGATAAGTTATCGCCAAAGGGTGATAAGCTATTGGTAAATAAATAATGAGCTATCACCAAAGAGGTAATAAACTATCAGAAAGTGAGTGATAAGCTTTCATCGAAGAGGTGATAAGCTATTGGAAAATGGATTGTAAGCTATTGCGAATTAGGCGATAAGCTATCAAAGATTGCTAATAGGTTATCTATATTTAAATGATATTTGCTTGAGATATATGATAATTCTTTGCATGTTTCGTGATGTTTAGAGCATGTTTACTATGTGAAATGAATTGCTTAATCATAAGAATTAGGTAGGTATTTTAAAGAAGAGTTTCATGGATGTATAAATGGTAATTTATGTGGTGTTGTGTTTATTTGCCATGTTTTATGTGTTAAATTGCGCAAGGATGTTCTAAAATGAAAGCATGCAAAGTTTGACGAGTTAATTGTATTTACATGATTGCATATGATTATTTTACTATATTTTTATATGTGAAAGTTGCTGTAATTTGTTGCGTGAGCACGAACCACATTTGCATTTGTAGAATTTAGAGAAAAGAATTGTGATAATTCTCTATATATTTTATACCATAATTAGAAAGCTACTTATAAGACAACTTTGAGTGTCAACTAGGAAAAAAAAAAGATCTAAAAGATCCCACAAATTAAGGAATGCTAATAAAGCATTTCCTAACTAATTCTTTACAGCTATTTCCTAATAAGCAAGACCAAAAAATCAAGATCAAATATTCCTAATAATTAGGTCCAGAAATCAAGATAATTTAACACTTCCCCCTCAAGCCGAGGAATAGATGTCTTCCATTCCTAGCTTGGAGATTATTTCGTGGAAGATCCCACCATTAAGTCCTTTGGTTAGCACATCTACTAGTTGATTTTCAGAAGGTATGTAGGACATGCAGATCAATCCTTCTTCTAGCTTTTCTTTGATGAAATGTTTGTTGATTTCAATATGCTTCATCCTGTCATGTTGTACAAGGTTATGAGCAATGTTAATTGTTGATTTATTGTCACAATATAGCTTCATAGGACCCTCCCACTTGACTTTTAGATCTTCCAGGATGATTTTGAGCCATGATAGCTCACATATTCCTTGGGCCATTGCTCGAAATTCTGATTCAGCACTTGATCATGCAGCTACATTCTGTTTTTTACTTCTCCAAGTCACTGAATTTCCACCAAGAAATGTGCAATAACCAGATGTTGACCTTTTGTCCACCATAGATCCTGCATAGTCAGCATCGGTGTAAGCTTGTAGCATCAATTTTTGATTTCTTCTTAATAGGACTCTTTTTCCAGGGCTTCATTTTAAGTAATGTAGCACTCGATTGACGGCTTGTAAGTGTGATTCTCTTTGGTCATGCATAAACTGACTAACCACACTCACTGAATAAGCAATATCAGGCCTAGTATGAGCTAGATAGATGTGTTTTCCCACCAATTTTTGATACATTTCTTGATCTACAAAAGGTTCTTCCTTTGCCTCCCCAAGTTTTTTATTAGGCTCAACAGGTGTAGCTACTGGTTTACACCTAAGTTTTCCAGTTTCCTTCAAGAAGTCGGTCACGTATTTATGTCATGAGACAAAAATTCCTTGTTTGGAGTAAGAAACTTCAATGCCAAGGAAGTATTTGAGTCTTCCCAACTCCTTTATTTCAAACTCTTTAATCAAACACTGTTTCAGCTCCTATTTCTCCTTATCATCATCACCAGTGATAATAATATCATCAATGTAAACTAGATGTGCGGTCACTCTCCCTGTTGCTAAATGCTTAATGAAGAGGGTATGATCACCTTGGCTTTGTTTGTAGCCTAAAGCTTTCATAACTCTGGAAAATCTCCCAAACCAGGCTCTAGGCAGTTGCTTAAGCCCATATAGTGCTTTCCATAATCTACATACTTTGTTTGCCGATCGTTCTCCTTCAAAGCCTGATGGAATACTCATGTAGATCTCCTCTTCTGGGTCTCCATGTAAGAAGGCATTCTTCACATCAAACTATTGAAGTTGCCAATTAAAGTGAGTTGCTAGAGAAAGTAAAATTCATGACAGTGTTCATCTTTGCCATCGGAGCAAATGTCTCCTGATAATCTACTCCATAAGTCTGAATATAACCCTTCACCACCAATCGTGCTTTATATCTCTCAAGAGAACCATCAGCTTTGTATTTCAAGGTAAAAACCCATTTGCAGCCCACAAGATTCTTTCCCCTCAGTTTTTCGACAATCTGCCAAGTCTAGATTTTCTCAAGTGCATCCATTTCTTCTCTCATTGCGTTCCTCCATTATTGTTTAGACAATGTCTCAAATAAAGTATTTGGAATAGAAATGATGTTCAAACTCACAATGAATTTTCTATGAGGTGGTGATAGGCGGTCAAGTGACACATAGTGAGATAGTGGGTATAAGGGTCGCTTTGTGCACTCTCTAGTACCTTTTCTAACAGCAATGGGAAGGTATGAGTCATTTTCTAACATATCAAACGACTGATTATGTAAAGAAGAGTCAAAACTTACTGAAAATTCATTTGTAGAACTCAGATGGGAATCTTGAACTTGTGTTTGGTCAAGAATAGTCGCCTTTCTTGAGTACACCTAAGGAAATCTCATAGAGTCATAAATACGGGGAGATATAGGAGTAGACACTTGTTCCGGAATAGACCCAAATGTAGAGTGTGAGTCTGGGATTGAAGGAGCATGAACTGATTCATTAGAAATTGATTTGTTAGGAGCTAATTGATTAGATGTAGAAGCTTGGATTGGAAGATTATCAAGAGGTAAGTTAAGATTATGGTCATTAGAAGCTAATTGGTCAAGAGTTGATTGAATAGGGACTGCTTGATCAAAAGTGGGAGCTCGAATTAGAAGATTATTAGGAGGCAAGTCAAGATTAAGGCTATCAAAGTCTTCATCTTTCACTAATGATTTCTCCCCCTAAATATTAGATTGTGGAAAGTAAGGTTTGTTTTCTACAAATGTAACATCAGCTGATATGTAGGTCTTTCGAGAAGGAGGATGGTAACATTTATACCCCTTTGGTGTGGAGGAGTAACCTAGAAAGACACACTTGATTACTCTAGGATCTAGTTTCCCCCTTTGCTGATTATGAACATGTACAAATGAGGTGTAACCGAAGACTCTAGGTGTGAGATTATTTGTTTTCCTGAAATGGGGATAAAAGCTGGAAAGAACAATCATAGGAGTTTTAAAATCTAATACTCTTGATGGTAGTCTATTAATCATGTATTTAGATGTAAGGACAGCTTCCCCCCAATATGATTTAGGAACATTTCTATGAAACAACAATGCTCGAGTAGTGTTAAGCAAATGACCATTTTTCCTTTCAGCCACTCCATTTTGTTGTGGTGTGTTTATACAAGATGACTCGTGTATTTTTATATGTGAAAGTTGCAATAATTTGTTGCGTGAGCAAGAACCACATTTGCATTTGTAGAATCTAGAGAGGAATTGTGACAATTCTCTATATATTTTGTACCACGATTACAAAGCTACTTATAAGACAACTTTGAGTGTTAATTAGGAAAAAAAAAATCTGAAAGATCCCACAAATTACGAGATGCTAATAAATCATTTCCTAACTAATTCTTTATAGCTATTTCCTAATAATCAAGACCAAAAAATCTGGATCAAATATTCCAAATAATCAAGTCCAGAAATCAAGATTATTCAATAGCATTGGCTAATTAATGAGAAATGAAATTGGCATGAGTGGTTGGTGTGTTTGTGTGATCACTAAGAAGAACCCATCACCACTGATGGATTTTAGGGGATGATGCCTAATTTATCTGATGCCTAGTTGGGGTCCGGATGCTAAGTCGCGATTGAGGCAAGGCCAATACTCCTTAGGGAATGTTGTCTGTGGGAAGGGTCCCAGATGATTCCATGTCCAATAGGGTGGGACGATACTTGGTGATGCCAAAAGACTACCCATTCTTGTGTTGGCCGTAGCCTTGAGAAGTTGTAATAATGGTAACATGCGTAAATGCAATGTGCATAGAAAAGTATGATTTGCATTTTGATTATGAGTTATACTTGTTGCATTGATTATGACATTATAATTTATTATATGCAGTGCATGTTCTTAGGCAATGTGAGAATGCTTGTGGGTTGATTCAATGGCCTTGTTGGCTATTATTGGGCCAAGGTGCCTATTATGTTAAAGTAAAGGCAAAGCTAGGAGTGTTTTACTATTGATTCACCATCAATAATATGCTACATGTATAGGTTGTACTCGAGGCGAGTTAGCTTCCTAAACGAGGCTTAGGTTGTTAACTCATTGAGATTTTATCTTACTCGTTATTGTTAAACATTTTTTGGGCCCATAGTATGGACAACCAATGTGTGCGATTCAAGGTTCATGTGAACCAGTACCTCGATGAGACACCACACCCAATCCTAGAGACCAAGTGTCTGATGGGCATGAGAAGCATCGCTTTTTGGCGAGCCCTCACATTAGAGGAGTTTAAGTTAACCTTGAGCACCCGTTGGTTTTTGTTGGTTGATAGGAAGTTGCCTGTTGAAAGGGCTTGTAAGTATTAAACTTCCTAAGGTTAACAAGTAAATAAATAAAGTATTGCCATCGAAAACATTTGATGTTATGCTTTCTTACTATCTCTATTGTTGTGATTGGTTGGGTGGTTATATAATGTTTCCGCTTGCGTAAAGTTGAAAAATAAAAAGAATGGGTTGACAACGCGTCCTAGGATGTTGCAATTCAATGATCAAAGGGAAAAATAGAGATTGTCATGTGCTCGAGAGTCGAGGCGTGACACGTACTATGTATAAGATAGTTACTCTAAACATAAATATTTTTACTACATGAGTGAGTAACCTATTTATCAAGTCAAAAAATAGATAGTTGAGATTACTTTTCTTTTTGTTTGATAGTGAGAGATCTAATCTCATGGTGAGGTGACTTTCTCATAGAAAGCCATCTCAAACGAGGATGTTTCGATTGCAAAATATGATAAGTTTGGAATGGAATAGCTATTCCGTGAAATGGAAGAGAGTAGGACTAGGAATGAGATAACAATTCTATAGTTCAATTTGTAGAACCGCATTGTTAATTTCAAAACTATGTTGTTGTTTGTTTTACCATAATAGCATGGAGAATAAGTTAGGAATAGTAAAGAATACCCATAATGCCCTTTAATGATTTATAATCAAAGTCTATTTTCTTTTATTATCATATTTTTATATAAAGAAAAACAAATGAAATCGTTGTGACATTGCTGAATCATTCAAGATCTAAGTTGTTTCTCAATGATTGGTACTAATTTTATTGTATTCGAATTAATTTTGGATAAAAATTACCCTGAGTATATGCTTGAGCTCTACTCCTACATTGCCTGTAACATGTTTGACAAAATGCAAATGAGAAATTGTTGTGAATTAGTCCTTGACATTGGTCAATCTAAACAAGTATTGTACATATCACATATGTTAACATTTGTGTTGTCAGTCATTAGGTGAAAATTTTGCATATGTTTCATAATCTCTGAAAACATTTCAAAATTGTCTCTTGCTTTCTTTTCTATTTGTGCACACAACTTATCAATAATGGTGTTCATCGTTAAGGTGATGATGCTGAATTTATGGCCTGAGTGGTAATCTATGCTCGTTTACACTGGTTTGTTCATTGCATCTCTTATTATCCATGTGCTTTGGTAATTCTGTGGCTACAATGTGAGTTGCGAGTCGATGGTGGTTGAGACAGAGGTTTTTTTTTTTTTTGGTCGAAAATTTGAAAATTTCATTACTAAGGAGGGAGATGAGATACATCTGAACATAAGATTTCGATGAGCCTTGATGGGGGGTATTGGGCCTAGTTGGCCAGTAACATATTGTTGCATTGAGCCTTTCCAGCCCAATCCATTACTCTATTCGCATCTCGTTTGCAATGGGTGAACTTGATGGGCCTCAAATTTGCTAAGAGGACCTGGGCTTCTCGGAGTGGGCCTGTACTTCCCAGTTGAAATGGTCTTCAGTTGCTCACGTCTAATACGTGGGGAGTTGCTACTGATCTGCTAGCTTGCTTATCGCCTTTACCAGTTCAAGTTGATCAGACTCCAATTCCCAGCCAAGGGTTTCTTCTTCTACATTTCTTTTTTCTTACAACCACCTTAGGGTTTCAAGGACAGCCTCCGCTTTTGCTTGGATCAGTGATTCCACCGCAACAAATCGTGCGAAGCTAGCGAGCAGTCTTCCTTGGTGGTCTCGACAGATCCCTGCTGCTATGGCCTCACCATTCTCTCTGCAGAAAGATCCGTTGATATTCCACTTGAGAGACACATGAGCTGGGGGTTTCCATTTGACAGGTGATTCGGTTGTTTGAGCTGTTTTTCTATTATTTCGGGCCACCCATGTACTGATGTTGCTGTGTTGAGCTAATGTAGAGTTGATCAGGTGTGTCGGCTAGAGTTGTTGTCCGCAAAAGGCGAAGGTGTTCCTGCCTTTCCAAATCTGCCACAAAATCTGAGTTAGGAGCTCAAAAGGGATTGAATCATGTTGAAACTTGTCAATCCATTCTTCAATTCAGGTGACATGCCTCTGATTTATATCAATTTTGATTTCAGGGTGTTTCCATACTTGTTCTGACCAGGGACAAAGGAGAAACAAATGTTTACTTGTTTTGGGTTGGCTTTGGCACATTGCGCACTGATCGTGAGGTATAATATTTCTTTTCTGAATGTTCTCCCATGTTGGTAGTGCATTATGACATAATTGCCATAGAAAATGTTTGAGCTTCGGTTGTGTTTGGGCTTGCCAAATGCAATGCCATAATGAGTTTGGTGTCTAGAACGAGGAAGAACCTTCTGGTTGTTTAGGACTGCTCTGTTTGGGTTGTGTGCACTAGTATGCACTTTTGACTGTGTATACCCCTGTCTTAGTAGGTGTCCATACTATATGATCTTCTGCCCTGTTTCTGCTTAGTGGAATCGAGAGTATTTCTACGGCTATTTCTGAATCAAATAGATTCCAGATTCTAACTTCCTTCCATGTCATGTTCTCTGCATCTATCAATTCTGACACCATCTTAGGATCCTCTCTATTTGCTGGGCCGCTAAGTATTCCTCTAGGTAGCTAGTTATCCTCGCAAATATTCACTTTCTCGCCATTTCCAATGGTCCATCGTAGTGAAGGTAGGATAGTATTCCTCCCCGTCAATATGCTAAGCCATCCCCAACAGGGGTTGCTCCCTTTACTAGCCTGTAGTAGGTTTCTATGTGGGTAGTAGAGGCCTTGAAATACCTTACTCCAGAGGGTTTCCAGCTGCATAATCAATCTCCAAGGTTGCTTTCCCAACATAGCTTCGTTAAAGGTGATAAGGTCTCGGAAGCCAAGTCCCCCCATTGCTTTCCTCTCTTTTAACAATTCCCATCGTTTCCAATGGACTCCTTTATGTTGGTCATTCGTTTTCCACCAGAAATCAGCAATTTTTCTCTCAATGGCCCGACATATGAATAGTGGGATTTTAAAAACTGACATGACGTATTGCGGTATCGCTTGTACTACTGCTTTTATCAACACTTCTTTCCCTGCCCTCGACATCAGATTTTCTTTCTAGCCCTCGAGTTTTTTGCTCACTCTAGCAATGATCCAAGCAAACATCTCCTTTTTAGATCTCCCCCAGTTCGAGGGAATACCCAGGTACTTCCTAGATTTTTCAAGTTTTGCAACTCTCATCTCGTGTGTCAAACTTTGCTTCAGGGTAAGTGGGCAGTCTTTGCTGAAAAACATGCCTGATTTATTTAGATTAATAGTTTGCCCCGATGCATAACAATATTGATTCAGGATAGCAGCGAAGTTTTGACATTTTGTGATTTTTCCATCCATGAATAGGATAAGATCATTCGCAAACATAAGGTGGGACAGAGTGGGGCACGCCCTGTTTAAGTTGATTCCTTTTATGCCGCCTTCTTTCATTACTTTGTATAGTAAATGGGATAGAGTATTTGCTGCCAGGATAAAAAGATAGGGGGATAGTGGGTCGTCTTGACGAATTCCTCTAGATGGGTTAAAATACGGTAGAAGCTGCCCATTAATTTTAACGTTGTACAAGACAGTAGATACACTTTGCATAACCAGCGCAACCCGGGTGTCACTAAAGCCCATTTTTATCATACAAGCCTCTAAAAAATCCCACTCTACTCAGTCATAGGCCTTTTTCATATCCAGCTTTAGTATTGCCTGAAATTTCCATTTTCGCTTTCTTGTTTGTAGCTGGTGTAGCACCTCTTGTACTAGCAATATATTGTCTTGAATCAGTCTTCCTTTTACAAACGCACTTTGTTCCATAGTTATCAGTTGAGGGAGGTATGGCTTTAGTCTATTAGCCATCACCTTCGAGATGATCTTGTAAGTGAAATTGAACAAGCCGATAGGGCGAAACTGATCCACCTGTTCTAGGCTTTGAACTTTTGGTACAAGGGTGATGATTGTCTTGTTCATTTATGGATTTAAAGTACCAGCCCTCCAAAACTTTGTAATTTCAGTGTAAACATGTTGGCTGATTTCATTCTAGTGATGTTGAAAAAAGAGTCCATTCAGCCCGTCTGGTCTAAGGGCTTTTGGTGCTCCTAGTTGGAACGTAGCCTACTTTATCTCCTCTAAGGTAACATCCCTGACCAATGCTCGGTTCATTTCCTCTGTTACTAGACACGGTAGCTGGTCTAGTACTGGTTGGATATTTCGATTCCCCACCGAAGTATATAGCTCCTTGAAAAAATGGCAGCCATTTGTCTTATCTGATTTTGGTCGCGTGTCCAGTCACCATTTGGGTTTTTTAGCATGTTAATACAGTTCCTCTATCTTCTTTGCACCGTGGTTGCATGGAAGAATTTTGTGTTTTTGTCTCCCCATTTTAACCATTGAATACGGGACTGCATCCCCCAATAAATCTCCTCTTGACACCATAATCTTTCAATTTCATTTTTCAGCCTTTGAGTCCTTCTGTCATGGTTCATTGTTAGATCATTGACTAGTTGCTGCAATTCTTCTTTTAAGGCTTGAATGATATTGCGAGCATTGGAGAATTTTCTCTTACTCCAGGTATGAAGCTTGGTTGCAACTTTGTTTAGTTTGTAGCTGAGACTTGCCCCCTCTGCAGCTTGTTCCAGCCATGATTCCTTCATTACATGCTCATATTCCTCATCCTCTATCCAGTACGCTTCAAATTTAAACTCTTTCCTTCTTTTTTCCACTTGGGGATTTAAATCCAGTAATAGAGGGCTGTGATCTGAACCCACCGCTGGTAAGGCAAACACCTCCGCCTCGGGAAATGCCACTTTCCACTCTATATTGCTTAGGACTCTATCCAATTTTTCCTTTACTAGCTCATCTCCTTCTCTATTATTTGTCTACGTGAAAGCGCATCCCTTGCTTTCAATATTCATTAATCCACTGGAATCTAGAAAGTCTTGGAAGGCCTTCATTCTATAGTTTTCAGCAACTCTTTTACCCACTTTTTCCCACACATATAGCACTTCGTTAAAATCCCCAAGGCATACCTAGGGGCCATGGAAAGGAATTTGAGTTGTGGATATATCAGCCCATAACTTTATTCTTTCTTGAAAATTCGTGGGTGCATAGACGCAGGATACTCTCATAGTATTGTTCGTCTCCCTATCTGTGCAATTAAGTGTATACAATGCATAGAACTTGATTTAATCAAGAGTGATACCTGATCATTCCAAAAGATAGCTAATCCCCTAGCAATGCCTCTTGGATTGACTATGAAACTGTGCTAAAATTTTAGTCTGCGTTGTAGTCTTTTGCTAACCTCCTCCTTGTTCTTAGTTTCCATTAGAAATAGGATGGCGAGCCTTTCTTGAGCCACCAGGGCTCTAATGGCCTGGAATGTCAGGGGGGTGCCCAGCCCCTGATAATTCCAGCTTAATAGCTTCATTTGTGACTTGGTGGCTTATTAGGGCTAGCCACCAAAGTCCATCCTCTTGTTTCTTCCTCTGTAAGTACGGGGGTTTCTAGTAATGTAGTGTCATCAAAAGCTTGCTTACTCATCCCTTGTGGTACATAGGGAGAGTATCTCTTCAATTTTTTCTGAGCAACATGTTTTGGTCCCTTTCCTCTTTTTTCAACAGCAATCCTCTCTAGAGAAATGGTGCTCTTTGAATGGGTTCCACTTCATGTTCAGGTTCTAGATCAATTGTTACTCCCCCTGTTTTGTTCCATTGCATATCTGCTTGGGCAGCTTCATTTCTCTTACCTTTGTCCCTATGGATAGTTTGGGCTAGACAAGCCTCCTGTTGTGTTTCATAAATGACCAACTCTCCCATGTTTGTTGGTATTTCAGAGGAGCTCATTTCCTCTAGTAGTTCTTCCATTGACTTCCCATAGTATACATCCCAAAACAGACTGAACTCGTTTGCTTCTACCTTCAGCCATGGGCCAAACAGCATGTCTTTTTTATCTAGGAATCTATCTTCCTGGTATGTAATTTCCCCACAACTCTGAGCATAGTGTCCTACCCTACCGCAAGAATAACAAAAGTGTGGTAGATGTTCATACCAGAAATCCAACCAAATTTTCTTGCCCTTATTGCTGAAAAGCACTCCTGGTTTCAAAGGTATGTTCAAGTTCAGTTCTACTCTCGCCTTCCCTATTTTATAGGGCATATACCATTTTGCCTCAACTTTCACTTCACTTACTGGCCCTGTATCCTCTGCTATACATGCTATTACTTCTTTCGATATCCATTCTGCAGGTAAACTGTGAATATGGACCCATAAACTACATGTATCAAATTTATAGCATGCTGGGGGAGTATTTGGTTGCCACGGCTTCAATAGCAAGAGGTGATTTGCAAAGGACCAAGGTCCCGCTATTTCTATTCTTTCTCTATCCTTTTTTGAGGCAAACCGAGCAACAAATATACCAAGGGCTAGTAGGTTAATGTCAACATTTTCAAGCTTCCAAACCCTCCTCATTGTAGTTTGAAAGGCTTGGAAGTTGATTTTAGGGTTCTGATATAGCTACCCTATAAGGGTTTGTTGGCATTCCCTTACCTTGCTTACTGAGATTACATCATCTACTGATGTTATTGTTTGATGTGACCACAGTTTCCCCAATCTTTTGCATAGAATTGCTAGTCTGACTTCCTCCTCTTCTATGGTCTCCATTGCAACTGGTTTGAGTGGCTGAGATGAAACTTGACAAGGTCAATGAGGCAGATTATAGGGTGGGTTGTGACAAATTAGTGGAGGAAGGTGCATGGGTAGTTTCCGTCTGGGCAAGGGGAGTGATGTATCGGATTTCTGGGTGGTGTTAATGGTAGAGAGGAGGAGGAGTTGATGCTAAAGAGATAATCAAGGCAAGGGGTTGATGGGTTGGATCTAAGGAGGGAAACGGGATGGGGGTTGGAGGAGGTGTGTTTCTCCATTGCTGGTACCGGAAGATGGAGCTGAAGAAACCTTAGGGTTTTGGATTTGGGGGAGTTACCACAAGAGGTAGAGGGAGCTCTTCAAAGGGAAGAGAGACATCAGCCTTTGGAGAGATAGGTTGAGAAAGAGGTTGACAGACATTAATCCAGCAACTGAAGATGGATGTCAGCAGAGCTTAATGTGATAGACGTCAGTCCGGACACTCAGATGAATTAATCCTAGGTGGAGCTTCTTTTGTCTAAGCGTACAAGATAATGAGGGGAAAACACCAAAAAAAAATCATAAAAAAAATATAAAAAAAAAAGAGAAAGAGAAGAAAAGAGAATAATAAATGGGCTTAATTAGGCTAATGAGCTTTGGGTTTTATTAGCTTAATGAATTTTGGAATTAGTTTTGATTATACGTAGATTGGGCTTTTAGCTAACAAGCCCATTTCATGTACAAAGGGCCTAGCCAACGTCCCATTTATCATAATAAATAATTAACAATAAAAAAAATGAAAAAAATTGAGATAAAAATTTGGAAAAAGATAGAAAAATAGGATTTGAGTAGGTTGTTAGATTTTAATATTAGATTTAGTTTCATATAGTTGGTATACATATAGTTTAGGGACGTTGATGGATATCTTGGGTTTAGACAGATTAGCCTTTTTTGAAGAAATTGGATTTGATTTGAATTTACCTCGTAGGATTGCTATCTTGAGGCTTAATAATGAGATCATGTTATATTCTTTACCCGCCTTGTATCGGGTTATTTTACTGCCTTTTTTCTTTATCTTTTACTCATTATTTTATTACTATCTTTGATGAAATGATTGTGATTCTTTTATATTGCTTCAATGTGGTGATTTGCTCATTTTAGTTGAGTGGTTAGGTTACATTTCAAGATCATAATAAACACAAAAACATTGCATGTACATTTAATGAACAAGAACTTTATGACTCATCATTGAATATAAAGAGACTACATGTGAACACTTAGTTGACAAATAATCAAATTTAGGTACCGAAATGATATTAATTTCATAACTAGTGTAATTAAGTACTCGTACTTAGATCTTTAATTGCGTCAAATGTAAAGGATACCCCTTATCTTACCTGGCTCTTAACCCCGTCATAGCTAGTGGTAAGTCAATTTTCATAGGTTAATGAAATAAAATGAACTTCCCGACATCAAAGTAGGAGTCTAGGAGAACTTGCGCCAATTGAGGACTGTTGGTCACCTCTACACCCATCTTCCCTCCAGAGTCGCAACGATGAGGACTTAGAGGAGGAGAGGGACGAGGGGCGGCGATTGCAGTTGTCACATGCATAGGCCAACGGTCGCTTTTTTAGAGGTGGTGATGGAAAGTGAAGCTAAGGGGCTACGGGAGTCTAGGATGGAAGGAGCAAGGAGTTTTTTCAGTTTTTTAAAGTTACCACATGGCAGTGGATAATAGTTTCTTGGATGATAATAGAAGATGGTGATATCCACTTACACAACGTCTCATATATCGCACACTTTTTCCACTAAGAGGCATTAATTATACATTTTGGGTCGATCATAACCCCATTATCAAGAGCAACAAGTAAAGACATTAATTTTTGCAGTTGGGACAAATCTGGCCAACTGCTAGTTCCCAGTTTTAAAAAATTTATTTTATTACTTTTTTTTTGGTCCTTCATAGCTTCGAGTGCTTAAGGAATACCGTTAGAGCTATAGTTTCTTTAAAAGCCTAATTTTCATTTTCTCCATAAGGAAATATAAAATAGTTCATATCAAAGACTTTCTTCATTGAACTTTTGGAACCATAGCTAGAGGTTGTAAAGAGATCTTGATTTGTACCTTAAAAAAAAAAACAGAGGATAAGATCGTAGAGGTTTCTCGCGGCCTGTGACTACCAAGCTCAGTTGCTTTGAATTTGATGCCCATGATTGCTGCACCACCAGATTATTCATCGTTGATGCTGACATTCCGATGGATTTTCTCCATCTTCTGCTTCTTCGAACCAAGGATTTGGATCGAGAAGCCCAAGCGGGAGAGAATCTTGAGGATTTGTGATCTCCTCCTCCTTTACACCTACTTCCCATCACAAAGGCAAATATAGTTCCCGCTAGGGTTTTAGGACCATCCACCAATCATTCCTCACTTCACCTTTAAATGGTTGATGCGAACTCCAATTGCCAGTTGGAGTGGACACCAGGTCAGGCCCGGGCGCTGTTGGCTCGGGCTTGGGTTTATTTTTAAAAATAATTCATTTTTAATAAAAATGAAAAAAGTTATTAATAATAAACAAAGTAATTGAGGAAAATTAATGAAAATGCGGAACGACTATTGAGGACCTATCAGTCACTCCCTGACCGAGTGACCTAAAGATCAATTATATTTTTTTAAATTTTAGGCCCAAAAATAGGGTGTTACTAGCTAGCTGTTGGGGACTAGATTAGTGACTTTCCAGTGACTATACTCTTGGCGCCCCAAAGGTCCTTAAGGCTGGGCCCTTGCTGCCCTAACTAGTCCATCAAAAATTTGTCGGGCCAGGATCAGCTAATTAGGGACCATGGTTTTGGCCAAAAATTAGGGATTATGGGCTTAATTCGGCCTAGGCTCACAAAGGGACTAGACAACAGGGCCGAAATGGCCCATTGCCCAGCTGAGAGACCAAATAATGGTTTGATCCGTTATAAGGATAGCTACCTCATAATTAGTAAGTGGCATTGTTTAGGATTTTAAATAATGGGATTCACATATTTCAGTATGATTGCATAGACTCATTTTACCACTTCTATAATAAATGAAACTAATTGCATCATGGATTTAATATAAGAATCGTGTATTTTTGTCGTCTCTTACGTAAAAGCATGCAACCTTTCCGACAGTGGAATACATTCGCATTTCGTTTGATCAGTGCTAGCATCTTCAAAGAGCACATTCAAAGAAATTAATCCCCATTTTCCAGCATTTATGCATTCTTACCGTAAAAGCCTACATTTGTTTCTAGGATTACACACATTGTCCTAATTAGAGGTGTACAACTGGACCGGGTTTATCTAAAACCCAGATTGAACCACCCGAAATACATGATTGGGAACCGGTTCCCAATTAAACTGGTCCAGGAATTGGTTCTAGTTTTTAAGAACTAGTTGAAATTGGTTTGGGAATCGAGTCCAAACAAAGGCCCACTCGAAACCGGACAAATTTTGGAGCTAGTTTTTACCTTGTTAAAAAAAAAAATCGTCTCTTCGTATAATGCCTTTTAGTCTCTCTATTTTCGAAGAATTATTAAAAAAAGAAAGCCTCTCTCTAAATCAAATTAAGAGAGAGTTGTCTTCAAAGAATTATAAAAAATAACCATTCTCATGTATCGTTTTTATTTTTTAATGGTCTCACCTTCAATTATAGTAATAATCATGGGATAAGTGCTATAACTATTGTGGCACTAATTAAACCATTCACAATTCAACTCAAGAAAAACATTTTCTTAATAATAGTTTTATCGAATACACATGAGTATGCGTATTGATCATATCAGTAGTATTTGTGTGAATGAGATTAATATTAGGTCTATATATATATTATTTTTTTTTTTTATGACCCAGGGAATCCCGCATCCCGCCGACAGCCAGAGGAGTAAACCCTGGGGGCCACACGTGCTAGCCACCACACACGTGAAACCAGTTAAGTCACTCTATGACGAAGCTGGAATTCGAACTCTCGACCTTTTACGAGAAGAATTAGGTCTATATTTGTTGCTTTGTTTTACAATATTACGAGGATTATGTTGAACGCAATGCCATGCAAGCTCAAAAAAGAAGAGTTTCGAGTACTTCAAGGACTCAACACACTTTTCCTTTAAAAAAGGATTCTTGACCATACTCGGCAAAAAGGAATAAACTTTTAACAAAAAAAGAGAAGGTTAGCAGTCTAAGTATGACAATATTTCTTGGCATTATTACACAGTAAGAAATTTGTGCTTTTGCCACACTTGTGAATCCATCTCGCAAAGGTTGCAAAAAAAGGCATTTTTATTTTGAAAATTTGGTGAAAAATGTCGATTAACGAAGTGAAATCACGTGCATCGTCGTATAGGGCATCATCAATTATCTATACATTAGATGATACTGATCGGTGGAAGATAATGTTAAAGTACCGTAGCTGGAAAAGATGGGTAAAATATGCTCCAAGATGACGTGGGAGTGGGTCCAAAAGTGTCAGAATGAAGACAAACCCCGTGGACTAATCTGTCCAGTAGGGGCTAAAAGCGGCCTTCCTCCACACAGAACCCTGTTCCTCGCTTTTCCCGTTCAAGGCAACCAACCTCGTCCATGGATCTCCCCCCACCCATCACTCACTCTCTCTCTCTCTCTCTCTCTCTCTCGCCTTTTCTCTGCAATTAGCCTTAATCTGCCATGCCCAGATTCTGCTAAGTTCAATTGGGACGTGAACTATAACTATGTAACATAATGCCGGTCATCGATAATCATGAGTAACCGAGATCGCCCTAAATTGAGCAGCCACTGGCAACAAAGAAGATGACCTAAAAAAGAAAAGAAAAAAAAATAACAAATGATGAAAATGCCTTTAACAGATTAGAAAATTTAACCGGTTGACGACCAACAAAATTAGACCCTTATTTAAAAGCAAGTTTAACCACTTTATATTTTTATTTAAAATAATTATAATCATTTTGAATTCTTATTTGAATAAAGTTAATATCGGACTTTTATTTAAAAAATTGAAAGGTTGAAGCCTTTTTTGTAAAATTCTCCCAAATCTAATCGATCGGTTTACAGTCAAATAGTCAAGAAATGGGGGACAAGTCACATCAATGATTTGTCTGCAGACAAGTCACCTTTGAAGGGCTTTCTTCTTTTTGCCCAGCGGACAAGTCACGACAATGTGTACCATCAACCATCGGTCATTGACCATGACTGCACTGCCCATTCATTACGTTACGCCACTTTTCC
>MU090058.1:0-47854 GCA_014858505.1 Corymbia citriodora subsp. variegata
CCCCCCCCAAGCTACAATTTCGAAGTACAATAGAACATAACTTTTCACCCTAGTGCGTACACTGGCTTTCTACTGGCAAGTACAACAGGAAAACATTTGTATTAAAATTTCTTTTGTACCATAAAGACAATGAAGGAAAAGCATTCAATGTGTCATGGTTTCTTGCATTTGCACCAAAATGACACAATCGCATTTGTGCAATTTCCATAGAATGATAAGAGAGAAAGATATCATACGATTGATAGTCCACACGATAAAAGAAAAGAAACTGTAAGCAAGAGAGTTTCAATTTTGGCATGCAATTTAAGGATGAAAGATTCGGTACCTATCCCTGTTTTCTATGTCCCAGCCCTTTAATCCTCCAACTTCATTGAGAGCAGCTCTCCACTTCCAAATGGTCTCATCATCCGCACGCTTCTTGTTTTTGTGCGCAAGTAAGGCCTCACCGTAACTACCAGTTTGGTATTGAATCTCGGATGGTTCAACATAGTAGAAAAGGGGCATGATTATCTGACCCTTCCTCCTACAGACCACCATATGAGCTAGCTCATTGAGGCACCATTTGCTGGAAGCATATCATTTGGAGAAGATGGGTATGGAGACCCTCGATTGCTCAATCGCTCCAAGAAGCTCCGGGCTGATCTCTTCACCAATATGAAGCTCTTCATTATCTCAGTATGTACGGACTCCCGCTTCTTTGAGACTGGTGTAAAGATAATTAGCGATGCCTCTGCGTGTATCCGGTTCTCTGAAGCTAAAAAACACCTCATAGTCATACCTTTCAACTGCTTCAGGTATTTACATAGGCTTGTGGTTCGGGGAAGAACTTGCTTCTCCAATGTCATTGATGGATGCAGGAGTTTCCATTGCAACCAGTTGTAGAGAAAATGAAGCACCAGAGTCCCACTAGCTCAGCAACAGCAGATTTCTGAGCTCTATGAAGCCGGAAGTTACTGGACAGGTAGATTGTTACTGGAAATTAAAACACGTACGACCGTTTGTGATTTTTCTCGTGTTGCCCGTTGATCTCACTATGAAGTTTCCTAGGACCGCCAATCTTTAAGGAAACAAGTTTCGAGGAACGTCACTATCTGGAAAGGCAGAGCACGCAGCACATTTGCTCTCTACTTTTGCATTGTTATGATGATTCTACTTCAGCAACTTTGGGTCCTTCAGCCGATTTTACTTTTGCAAGCACCTTCGACAGATGCCCTTCTTCCTTTTCTTTTTATCCAACGGCTCATCTAGGATGCGAGACCAGTCTCACGAAAGGTACGGGAGAATTACCCCATCAAAGATAATCAGACGAAGACAACTGACAAGGCAACGATGACTGATGGGAAAAGTTTAGCCTCGAGTCAAAAAAGTTTAGGCGTTTAGGCCCAGGGTCGACCTTTCACGAAGACTATGGTGTTTACAAATATAGGACTGTGTAGCCACCGGGTACCATTCCAATAAATGCATTCCCCATTGTTACTATTTCAAAATTTCGATTAGATCAGATAATTGATAAAGTATTCATGAAGAGCAAACTGAACAGTAAAGCTCGCACATAAATGTATCCTGTAACTCAATCTTGAGCAAGCTTTATATATTTAGGAGAAAATTCCAAAAAAGGACCCAAAGTCTTCTCATTTTCTCAAATAAAGGCCTGAAATGGACCTTATTTAAAATAAGGACCTGAAATAGCCTTGGTTGTCTTAAATGAGGGCCTAAAGTAGCCATGATTGTTTCAAATAAGGGTCTCGCTGGTCGTCGGTTGCTGGTCGGCTAAATTTTCCAACCGATTAAAGGTTTTTTTGTTCGAATCTTCTTCTTCTTCTTTTTTCTTTTTTCTTCTCTTTTTTCTAGTTCTCCTTCTTCCTCTTTGTCGGTGGCCGGCCGACAATGGCGATGCCCACAGATGGCTAGACAAGGGTGGCCCTCACCCAATTCGGTGAGGGCCACCCTCATTGGCCATAGGCGAGAGGCGACTTTGCTTGGAGAGGCTGCCCCTCACGACCAATCGTGAGGATGGCAAGGGCTTGCAAGCCCTCGCCAAGGGTGAGTGAGGCCCCCCTCGCTAGATCGGCCTCGCTTGGGGCTGGCAAGGGCTTAGTGACCCTCGCCTGGCGTTGGCGAGGACCTACAAGACCTTGTCGACTGTGGGTGAGACCCTTTTGCTAGATCTAGCAAGGGTCGGCAAGGGCTCGACGATCCTCAAGCTTGACAATCCTCGCCTTACTTACCTAGGCACAATCAAGGCCGGCCCTCGCCAGTGGCCAGCGAGAGCTTGCAGGCCCTTGTTCACTGCTAGCGAGGGCGATTGGCCACGAGGCCGCCCCTTGCTGACCGCAAGCGAGGGTGGCCCTCGCCGGATTGGGCAAGGGTGACCTTCACTCAACCTTCTGTGGGTGTCACCTGTCAACACCTAAATTTTGCCGTTTTATTTAAGACTTAGTAGCATTAAAAATTTAAAAAAAATTAAATTAAATTATTTTTTTGAATTTATAAAAAAGAAAAAAAGAAAAAGAAAAAAGAAAAAAACATTGTGGGTCTGAGCCGGGCTGGGCCTGCTCGGCCTCTTTCTTTCCTTCTTTCCCTTCTTCACACGGGCCTAGCCCATTTTCCTTTTTCCTTTCCTTTCCCAGCGCGGCCCGTCCGCTTTCTTCTTCCTCCTTTCTTCTCCACGTGCAGGACCTGTAGCAAAAAGTGAAGGCAGCAAGTCAGAGCAACAACAAGTCATAGCAGCAACAAGGCAGAAGCAGCAAAGGGAGTAGAAAAGAAAGGCGGAGTAGAGAGCAGCAGGGGCGCGGCGGCAGAAAAGAGGAGCAAAAAGAGAGAGTTAGAGGGCTGACCAAGAACTCCCCCTCATCCTCTCCACTCAGCTGGCGCTCGCTGGCACCACCGTTCTCATCTCGGACTGTATAGACAATTCTGTTGCCCTTGTGAAGACCGCTGGCATCGGATGCGTGCTCTGCCTAGAACGAGAGAAGAAGGAAGGAGAAGACCAGAACAGAAAGTAAAATGAGAGCAGGGGGAGGAGTAGAAAGAGAGAGCGGGGAGAGAGTCCAAGTGAAGCAATGACTGAGGAAGAGCAAGAGAGCTTTAGTTGACGTCTCAGTTCCGATGTCTTCTCAACTAGCGTCCTCAAGCCGAACCCGGTAGGCCATTCTTTTTGTTTTGTTTTGCCTTGATCGTACGCCGAGCCGGAGCTCACGGCAGTTTGGCTCCTGTGAACTCTGACCCCAACGGCTCCTCGTCAAGCTTTTCTATGTTCTAGTTTGCTCTTATCAAGAGTCCGGTCTCGAGTTTAAGTCCGGTCGAACCGAAAATCACTCTTTTCCATAGCATATGCTAGGTGTTTGATGTAATGCCATAGCGAGATCTAGTTTAGTTTTGCCATGTTGGTCAGACCTGAGCGTCCCGGTTTCGTCCCATTGCACCAAGTTTTTTCTCGTGATGCTTAGCTTTGTGTGCGTTGGCCATTCGGTTCGTTTCGCTTTCCCATTATCGTTTCTTTCGTTCCCGTCGGCGAGGAGGGCACCTCTGGCGACAAGCGGCGGTCGAGGTGGACAACTAATGGAGGGTGGTGGGATGGCAACGGCCTAAGCACAGGTAAGGATTCATTTGAGAGGGCGCCGCTTTGATGAGTCAGGGAAGAAGCTGTAGAAGCTCTCTGGCAAAGCTTCGGCAAGGGGAAGATGCGCTTTGGTGAAGGAAGGAGAAGACCAGAAGAAAAAGAAATAAAAAAAGGCCAAAAAAAAAAATGAAATAGGGTGTCGCAACCTAAAATTAAATTTTCAAAAATAATAATAGGTTTATATGTATTGTTAATTTCGGGTCGATGGCCCTTAATTAACTCGGGCTCTCCCAAACCCATACCCCGTGCGACGTTGGGATATTCATAAAAAACTTTCAAACAAGGAGTCGCCACTAGTCTATTAAGGTCGACTAGGAACCGAACGAGACATGGGAGTGTATCTCGCTTTTTACGCAACCAGAGGGTCTAGGGTTGGGGACTTGGTTACGTTAGTCATGCGACTAACGCCCTTTCGGTACCTAACTTGATTGTGTATTATTGCGGTTTTGGCAACCCATTCAAAAAAAACCTATTGTAGAGCCCTAAAGGCTTATTCAATTTTGTTCTTTTTTCTTTTCTAAGGATTTTCTGAATTTTTGCAATTTTTTCTAATTTTTCTGAATTTTTCTGAATTTTTGTGCTTTTTAATATTTTTTAATATTTTCGAATTTTCCAAAATTAAAAAAAAACAACTTTTCAGGATTTTTAAAAAAATAATTTTTTTGACTTTTCTGAATTTTATTAATGCTTTTTTTAATTTTTTAATTTTTCTAATTTTTTTTGAATTTTTGAATATTAGAAAAAGGAAAGAAAAATAAATAAAATAAAATTAAAATTAAAATTTTAAAACCTTTCTAAAATTAAAAAAACATTTTTTTAACTTTTAATGATTTTCGAAAAGAAAATTTTAATATATTTTAAGATTTTTAAGATTTTTTTTATTTTTCTGAAAATTTTTTAATTTTTAAAATTTTTAAAATTAATATTAAAAAAGTGATTTGGACCCGGTCGGGTGACCCGGCCCTACTAAACCGACCGGACCCTATCGGTCCGGGCCGGAGCCACGACCGGGCCGACCGAACGGCCCGGATGAGAATTTTTTTTTTTAAAACAAAAATTAAACTGTCGGCCCATTAATAACCAAAATTTTAAAAAAAGGCCCGATTCCTATTTCTATTTCCAGCCCATTCACTTTCAACCCATACCAGCAATCAGCCCAATTCCAAACTAAGCCCACTCGAAAATTTTCAGTCCGGCCCATTTCAACCTTTTAACAAAAATTTGGCCCAAGTCTAAAAAATAAATAAAAGGGCCCAATGGCCTTATCTAGGCCCAATGGCCAAATTCAGCCGGCCCGACCAAACGAACCCTATCCGGTACGTACCTCGCCCGACCTGGTTTGCGACTCGAATCGCAGCTGCTGCTCCTCTCCTTTGCGGCGCTGATGGGGACGGCCGGGCGTGTCCCTGCCCGGCCACGGCGACCAGCGTGAGACAGCCGACGAGACGACGAAATGACATATGGCATCGGGGACAACGGCGGTCAGCAGCAGCGTCGGGGTGGCGGAGAGGCGTGCGTCAACACGGCTTCGGACGAAGATGGCGATGGGGATGAAGCCAACCACCGGCAGACCGCATCGTCAGTGGTTGAGTGGCAGCGATGTCGGCCAGCAGCGGCGTCGGGGTGGCGTAGCGGCAGCGGCGTCAGATCAGACCGGCAGCTCTCAGGTGCGGCCGTGAGGCTCGGTCCCACGCCGCTCTCCGTTTGCAAATCTCGACCTCTCTCTCCTCTGGGTTTTTTTTTTCTGCTGCTCTCCGACAATCGTCGAGGAGTTGGCCAACTTCGACATCGTGCTGCCGCTGCGTTTCTGCCCTTTTCCTCTTAGATCTGTCTCGGATCGGCGCTTTTTTCTCCGTTCGCTGCTCTGTCTCCGCAGCTCTCTCCCTCTGCGTTTCTTTTTCTTCTATGTTTTCTGTCTCTTGGGCCCTCTCGAGCTCTCCCTTGGTTCTTCTGTTCAACCTCTCAAAAACCCAGAACAACAGCTAGCCTCCCTTCGATGTTTGCTGTTGACGCCGGCAAACCATTTCTGGATCTTCATTGGACGGCAGCCAACGGCGGTGGTGGAGCAGTAGCTTGATCGTCTTCAACGTCCTCAGCCGATTCTCCCTCTCTTTTCCTTAGATCTATAAACCTCTTAAGCTCTCCGTTTCTGCCCTTCTCGTTCCAGGCAGAGCATGTATCCGGTGCCAGGCAACGAGCGATGCCCATGGCAGCGAGACTCAGCCGAGCGACTCTTCTTCTCTCCGTCTTCTCTTGCTGCTTAGATCTGGATTTTCTCTCGGGTCTTCTGTTTCCGGTGCCGGAGCTGAGGCACGACGGGTCGTCGGCGACGAGTCTGGTGCCGTCTCCCTTCCTGTCTGAGTCCTTCCGAAAATCGTCTCTGTCCCATGTAACAGAAAATCCGGTGCTCCTCTCGCTGTCCGAAATCCCCCCCAGTCGATCACCTCCTCCTGCTCCTCTGGAAATCGTCGCCTCTCTCACTCGTTTGCGTGCTGTTACTCCTCTTTTTTTTTCTGTAGATTTGCCTTCTCTTCTCTTTCTGCTTCTGCTTGTTGTCTTCCTCTCCTTCGGCTCACTCTCGTTTCTTTTTCTGAGAATCATCGCCACCGTCGGAGGGGAGTCCCGTTAGAACGGCGTCGTCGGCTGCTCCGTTCTCCTCCGCCTTCCGCCGCGTGACCGCACAGCAAGGGAATCTTATCTCGCTAGCGTCACGCGGCTGACGTCGACCGCGGTGGGGGAGTCGCAGTAGAACGGCCTCGTCGGCTCCTCCCTTCTCCTCCGCTCCTCCTCTTTTTTTTCCTGTGTGTGTCGAGTGCAAAAGGTGAATGAAGGGGAGAATAGGCCTAGGGTCCGAAATCAAAGGGAGGTGGGCCGAAGGAAACAAAAGAAAAAGGGATGGGCGAGTAGAGGAGTGGGTTAGGCTGAGCCCATCCGATTTCTCTTCTTCTTTTTTTTTTGAATTTTTTCGATTTCTCTTTTTTTTTATCAAATATTTTTTCTTTTCTAGAAATTAATATGTATTTATATAAGCAAAATAAATAGGCAATTAAAACAAAAATAAATAAAAATTCGGGTGTCAACAGCTGCCCCTATTTAAAAGGGAGCTCGAAGAGGTTTGTTTCAAAGACTAGGTGACACCCGACTTTTACCGACGAGCCATGGAAGCGCGGATTTATTCCATTCATCTTCTTTTTCTTTTTTCTTTTCTTTTCTTTCTTTTTTTTGTTTTTGTTTTTGTTTTTTGTTTTTGTTTTTTGTTTTTTTTTTTGAATTTTTGGCTCGTGCGAACGAGTTTCAACCCAGTTAGTAAAGTCTCACCGTGTAACAATGGGTTTCGACTATGTTAGTGGAGTCTTGCCGTGTAAGAATGAGCTTCGACTGAGTTAGTAAAGTCTTACCATGTAAGAATGGGCTTCGACTGGGTTAGTAAAGTCTTATCGTGTAAGAACGGGTTTCGACTTGAAATAGGGTCTCACCGTGTAAGAACGGGTTTCGACTGAATTGGCAAAGTCTTACCATGTAAGAACGGGCTTTGACTTGAAATGGGATCTCACTGTGTAAGAACGGGTTTCGACCGAACTGGTAAAGTCTTACCGTGTAAGAATGAGCTTCGACTTGAAATGGGGTCTCACCGTGTAAGAACAGGTTTCGACCGAGAATGCATGGTTTAAGGAGGACCCATGAACCTTTTTGGAAATTGCATGGTTTCAGGTTGACCATGAACCATGTGGTTTAAGGATAGACCCATGAACCGTGTGGTTTAAGGATAAGCCCACAAACCTTTGTGGTTTAAGGATAAGCCCACGAACCGTGTGGTTTAAGGATAGACCCACGAACCATTGTGGTTTAAGGATAGACCCACCAACCGTGTGGTTTAAGGATAGACCCACGAACCGTGTGGTTTAAGGATAGACCCACGAACCATTGTGGTTTAAGGATAGACCCACCAACCGTGTGGTTTAAGGATAGACCCACGAACCGTGTGGTTTAAGGATAAGCCCACGAACCTTGTGGTTTAAGGATAGACCCACGAACCATTGTGGTTTAAGGAAAGACTCACGAACCTTGTGGTTTAAGGATAGACCCACGAACCATTGTGGTTTAAGGATAAGCCCACGAACCATGTGGTTTAAGGATAAACCCACCAACCGTATGGTTTAAGGATAGACCCACGAACCATTGTGGTTTAAGGATAGACCCACCAACCGTGTGGTTTAAGGATAAGCCCACGAACCTTGTGGTTTAAGGATAGACCCACGAACCATTGTGGTTTAAGGAAAGACTCACGAACCTTGTGGTTTAAGGATAGACCCACGAACCATTGTGGTTTAAGGATAAGCCCACGAACCATGTGGTTTAAGGATAAACCCACCAACCGTATGGTTTAAGGATAGACCCACGAACCATTGTGGTTTAAGGATAGACCCACCAACCGTGTGGTTTAAGGATAAGCCCACGAACCATTGTGGTTTAAGGATAGACCCACGAACCGTGTGGTTTAAGGATAGACCCATGAACCCTTTGAAAATTGCATAGTTTCACTGAGTGAACCTGTCAAATTCAACTTGAGCAAATGTCATTAGAGATAATATCATAAAGGTGCATTGACAATATTATAGCATTAATTGCATGAGCAAATCAAGCTAAGTCCGATCAAATTGAAAACATTTGATCTTTTGATTTTATTATTATTATTATTATTATTATTATTATTATTATTATTATTATTATTATTATTATTATTTTTTGGTATCATGTACCGCAAAATTGTCATTAAGCTTGAAAGGTATCATTAATCATCAAATCCCTTTAAGAGAAAAATCATGTCAGAATGATCCTATTCATGAAAGAGGTTTATTAAGCATGCCAAGCAAGAGCTTCTTAGTTAGAAATGGCTTATCGCATACTCTCAAGAAGGGGCTATTCGATCCCATCAAATCATGTGGGAAGTGATTTAATCACTCAATTTACCTCCCATTTCCAATGCCGAAGGATTTGAGAATCATTCGCAATAAATACATCTTGACCAATCCAAAAGGTCTTTCAGAAGGACCGTAATGCAGGTTTGGTCATGGCTTTAGCGATGGATATGCATCATTGGTCATAAAATGAAATAATTATCTGCCAACATCTTCGCCAGGTTTACAAGTCAAATAACCTCAAGATGAGATAAGACAACCTTGCCCCCACTTCTTCGAGCGGTTGCTTCTTTGGAAAGTTCTTATTCTCACTTGAATCATCCCAATCTGAAGAGATTTCGGGAAGGGTTGTAGTGTTGGTTTGGTTATGGCTTGAAAGGCTCAGAATTTTGCACAAAAAGGGATTTGAAAGTAGGTGATTGTCATGGCATCATGGTCATATCACTCGATCTTTTTGAAAGCACTTGACTTTTGAAATCTGATTTGTCTCGAAAGTCCTTTGACTACGCAAATAAGAGCTTTGTCCTTCTCAAATTTTTTTTCTTTGCATTTACAATGATGTTTTTTTTCAATGCAAGCATTTTGAACTTGACAACTTTTTTTTTTTTACATAGGAGTTTTTCGCCCCCTGATGCAAATCTTTTTTTTTTCTCTTTTTTTTTGTCATGGGCATTGGCCTTGCTTTTACCAGGCACACTGCTTTTTCATGCCCATTAATTTTAATTGGACTTTTGCTCTTTTGAACTTTTTGAGCTTTTAGGACTTTTGAGATGCTTTGTACATTTTCATGTAAATGCCAGTTGTGTTGGTCAATTATGTGCCTTGCCCCAATATAGGGAGATAATCGCCACTCAGGTTTCAGAAATGAACAATCAGGCTCAACTTGGTTTAAGCAATGGGTATCGGTGTTTGGGTAGAGAAATGAATGCTCTTCTTCACCTTGGGATATTTCAAGCTTTCATAAGAATTCACCTGAAATTACCACAAAAAGATTAATGCAAGTGACAGCAAAGAAGTCTTTCTCATCTTTTCACCACATGATGTCAATCAAAACCTCCAACTTTGCCCCATTGTGGGGTGGTTCTTGACAGGGGTATTTTTTGATTTCTTCGCATTTAAAGGCTCAAAGAGGCTGACTATGGTCACCTGTGGTGTGTAAGATAGAGAAAAGAAATGCCTCTTTTCATCTTGGTCCATGTACCAATTGCGAATGATTCTTTTGTCCTTAAACGACATAGGTTTTCTTTTTTCGCTCAGTTCTCACGATGTTTGAAGGACGTGTTTGGGAATGGATTGCCTTTCATCATCCCAGGCATTTCCTACTTGGCATGATTAAATATCTCAATTTCATTTAGTCGAGATCATCTAAGCAGATTAATCTCCATGAGGAATTTTGATTCAAAATGAGTGATCCATCAAGCGAACATACAATTTTGAGATAAAAAACAATACTCAGAAATTTTGTGAAAAGTTCATTTTCTCAATTTTTATCTTTTTTTTTTTTACACGCCCCCAATAAAATGCTAGAATTTTTTTGATTTGAAAATTCTCAATTTTGTCTTTCTTTTGATTTTGAGAATAAGGGTACTTACCTGCAACAAGGCGACATAGTAACCCTGTAAAGAATAGGAAGGAAAGTGTTAGTGCAAGAATCTTCAAGAATTGAAAATTGGAAGCGATACATTATTACCCTTCACTCGCATTTATTACTCAGATGCCAACATCATCTTCTTGGATATTTGGCAACCCCAAATTGCCCTTCACTTGCATTTTTTTTGGCATCTTTTTTTTTGCATTTGATGTTTCCCTATCAAATGAAAAGGAGGTCATGTTAGAGACAATATTAAAATGAGCATTTGGAATAGATACAATTTACCCGTCACGTGTTTTTGTTTTTCGGGCATGAGTATTTATGTCTCAACATTTGAAGGCATTGATTCTTGGTTGCTTTGCCCCATTTATTGCCTGTGAAAAAAGGATTGAGCATGTTATTTCCACACTCAATTGGAAATCATTTAGGAACGAAATACATCCTTTACGCCAAAATGGATGGTTGTGCTTTAACATGCTTCTTTGGTGAAAGGCACTGCTTCCGCAGTCAATGCGCACATTTTCCTACAAAAGATGGGATATGTTATTTGCATTCTAACATTGAATTTGATTAATTCAAGAACAATACACCCTTTTTAGCGTCGAATTGATTGACTCCATTTCAACATGCTTCAAGGGTGTGATTTACTATGCTTTAAGTGACTTGTGTTGATGATCGCCCTGCGACAAAAGAAAATGAATTGTGTTATCTCCCTACTTAATTATGGCTTAATTTAGGAATGATACATCCTTTTGTAATGAATTTTTGCCCCAACACGCGTCATTGGTGAGGAAGAGGAGATATTGCCCCAGAGTCAAATGCTGTTCCAATGTCTTTTACATTAAGACATGTAATTAAGCTTCACCATATCTTGCTCTGGCACATGTTGAAATCTTGTGCCCTGTCATGCTCATTTGATGGGCTTTTGTTTCATTCAAATTTACCCTGCTTCAAAGAAAAGGACGTGTCATTTCCTTATACTAAAGAGTATCAAATTTAGGAACAAAATACACCCTTTTTCAAAGTCAAACGGCTCAACATCCCAAGGCATCTTTTGCAGAGAAAGGGGAAATATTGCCCCCAATGCTCAAATGTGTGCCTTACGAAATTAGAATAACTTTGCCACACATAGCTCTATCATGTTGGATCAGCGAATCTTCGTCTCGTTCAAATTTTTCATCGCTCATGATCAACTAGGTTTAAGAATGCCTCGTTGCCTTGTTCGAACATTATAAAACTTGGTGCTCAAACTGTCTTCTTTTTGAATACTTGGCAATTCCTTTCCTTTGTCTCATCATGCAAAGCAATCGATGGACTAGCTTGATATCTGAAGGTTTTGCCTCATTTCCTCGCGGAAAAGCAGATAACAAAGCTGCATTTTGCATCACAAATCATGAGGGTTGCATTGATGGTCTCCAAACAAAGTCGACGTCGAAGGAGTTTGAAACCAAATTTAAACATTTTGTGTTTCTTGACAACACAACAAAGCTGAATAGGAAATGTTTCAAGTCTTCATGACTGGAAATTGAGATAACTAAAGTTCAACGGCTCCTGGTTGTGAAGTGAAACAAAATGAAGCACATCCAGTGCATTTTCAAAACTAAGATTGGCGCGGTCAATTGACGATGGATGACCTTCGATGTCTCTTAGTAAGGCGGCTTCGTATGGTTAATCTTCCCCATGACATAGTTCGAAGCAACACACAAATATGATAGATGCATTAGTGATGCCAATTCACGAGCAAGTGAGTCATTGATGGATTAAGCTCGTTAAAAGTCTAGTGATGGTGGCATCCGTCCTCCAAATAAAGGAACTTCTTGGAACAGAACTTGGCTTCATTTAGCCTCCATGGAAGATTGGCACCAGCAAAGCTTCAACACATGCTTGAGGCACTTCAGGTTCTCATCAAGGATTGATTTTCAGTTTCAATGAGTGAGGAATCATGAACCTCCCATGTAATGTGTTCTTAAATGGTCGCTTCTCGACCAATAGCACTAATATGAGTATATTCATTTTCGCCTATGAAAAGATCATCTCTGTGCATTAAACCTTCAGAAGTGGATGTCATCATCAGTGATTGCTATTCAAGAGGACACCGGATTTGTAGTTGCACAATTCTTCTCCCGACCATGGAAACTTTTTCCAACAATCATGTGTAAGATGATCAAGATAAAAGTCCAGAAATTCAGCAAGCTATACTAAGCGTATTAGCGCGCAATGACTTTATCCAAATTCTGAATAGGACTAATGAGAAAAATTCTTCTCTCATCAGGGACGTTAACATTGAATGGCATCTCACAAGACCTGTTCTTTGATGAGGCACGATGCTGTCTTGAGGCTTGAACAAGCTATGAGTCTCTGGGGCAGTGAACTCCCATCACAAGAAGCTAATCAAATGCAATCCAGCTAGTGATCTTTCCAACCCTTAATGCTATATATCTGATAGCTTCAAAGATTTGGGACATGATGGAAGGCGATTCGTCGGAAGTGTCGTTTGAATTCACGAGTGCGAGTTTCCGAAGAAATCAATATCAAAGTTGGACTCTCATTCCTTTGAATTCCAAGATCAAGACTTGTGAGAGTATTTGCTTGTGATCTAATTCAAATACCAATGTGAAAATTCTTTAGTTCACTTCTGCAGGAAAATGAATAAACAAATCAATTTCAGAATAAATTGATTCCATTGGAACAATTATGATTTTACCATCCCAGATTATCTTTCCCAAGATTCCCTGCAAAAGACAAATATGTTAGAGAGACAAAATGTATTGACTTTCTAAAATTCGTGGAAATTCAATAGAATACACCAACTTCCGAATTGCCCTCGAAGTCAAAGGGTATTTACAAATTTGAATTTCTTTGCCCAAAAAAAAATGAGTCACTTGGGTTCATGATTAACTTGGAATTGAAAACATCATCCATAAAAAGAGTAAAGACACAAAGGAAATACTATACACCACTATGAGTAACAAAATCCTCATCCTAAATTTAAAGTCCACTTCTTGGCGCGGTCAAGTAAGAACAATTCGAAGGATGGCTATCACGCATCTACAAGAAGAAGAAATAATGTCAGTATGTGAATGAGAAAATGATCTTCCAATGAGGTCGCCTCTTATAACGAAATCGAGGCGATGGTACATGCCCCAGAACTCCTATTACAGGATTTCGGTATTTTGCCAAGACTTGATCGTAAGAGGAGACATCATCAAAAGATCAATTTGCGATTATCAATAGAATGCCCATTCTATTCCCAAAAATTTCATATGCAAAATGTGGCATTAATTTTGAAAGACTGATTTGTGCTTTCACTCTTGCCAAAATGAGGTGATTTTTTATTTTGAGAAATCTATATACAAAATGTGATTTGAATTTTCGATCCCAAAATGTGAGAGGAAAAGAATCTGATTAAAAATGTGCTTTCAATTTTATTTTATTTTTTTGTGCCCCAAAACATAATCATGAATTGGAAGAACTTTTTGACAAGATGTGATTTTAAGCCCATGAATGAAAACTTTGACAAAATCATCCGTTGTGCAGGGCTAAATTAATGATTTTTGAAATTGACACTGAATGTTTACTTGTGAAGAGTAATTGCCAATTTTCCCAATTAAAAGCTTACACTAAGGGCATTCGATTGACATCCACAAATTTCACAAATGAAAGTTTCAATAAGAAATGAACAAGTAAAGGGAGAAAACATTCTTACCATTGACGATGATTTTTTTTTTTTCAAATTTTTTTTCGATCCATAGACATGCGCATGAGACTGTGGGTCGATTTCTACTCTAGACGATTCAAATGAAGTTACGGGATTACCAGACTGAACCAACATGGTCGCGGTTGGGTCGGGGTTCCCATGACTCCGGCTTTATCAAAGAGTCGACCCATGCTGCGTGGTTGCAAGCCGGAGTGGAAGCTCTCGACATCAGAAGAATTTCGGAATTGAGATGGGCGACTCATACTACATGGTGGTAGTTGGAGTGGTATCCATCTCAACACCATCCTAAGTGATCCTATGCGGCCCAGGTCCGGCAGCAGGTTGTGTGTGCTAAAGTGTAGTGCAATGTAAGAAAGACATGCATAACAGTTTATATAACAAACAACACTTCAAAAATTCAAATATATAAACATTCATTCCTATCCACCAACCTACGAAACAGAGTGTTAGCAAAAACTCCACCCCTTATTACTCCAATCCTGCACCAACATTTAACACAAGATTAGTGGACTTACCTCACCTTCTCGAATGCGCTGCCAAAGAAATACATTAAATAACACACAACCAAGCAAATTAGGCCTAAGTCCTCTAAGGTATAGAACCAGTTCCCCAGTGGAGTCGCCAAGCTGTCGCGACCTAATTTTTTCGAAAATAATATAATAATATAGTAATAGGGGTATTGTTAATTTCGGGCCGACAGCCCTTAATTAACTCGGGCTCTCCCAAACCCATACCCCGCTCGACGTTGGGATATTCATAAAAAACTTTCAAACAAAGAGTCACCACTAGTCTATTAAGGTCGACTAGGAATCGAGCGAGACATGGGAGTGTATCTCGCTTTTTACGTAACCAGAGGATCTAGGGTCGGGGACTTGGTTACGTTAGTCATGCGACTAACGCCCTTTCGGTACCTAACTTGATTGTGTATTAGTGTGGTTTTGGCAACCTATTCAAAAAAAACCTATTGTAGAGCCCTAAAGGCTTATTCAATTTTGTTCTTTTTTCTTTTCTAAGGGTTTTCTGAATTTTTGCAATTTTTTCTAATTTTTCTGAATTTTTCTGAATTTTTGTGCTTTTTAATATTTTTTAATATTTTCGAATTTTCCAAAATTAAAAAAAACAACTTTTCAGGATTTTTAAAAAATATTTTTTTTGACTTTTCTGAATTTTATTAATGCTTTTTGGAATTTTCTAATTTTTCTAATTTTTTTGGAATTTTTGAAAATTCGAAAAAGGAAAGAAAAATAAATAAAATAAAATTAAAATAAAATTTTAAAACCTTTCTGAAATTAAAAAACATTTTTTTAACTTTTAATGATTTTCGAAAAGAAAATTTTAATATTTTTAAAGATTTTAAAGATTTTTTTTATTTTTCTGAAATTTTTTTAATTTTTAAAATTTTTAAAATTAATATTAAAAAAGTGATTCGGACCGGGTCGGGTGACCCGGCCCTACTAAACCGACCGGACCCTATCGGTCCGGGCCGGAGCCACGACCGGGCCGACTAAATGGCTCGGAAGAGAATTTTTTTTTAAAAAAAAACAAAAATTAAACTGTCAGCCCATTAATAACCAAAATTTAAAAAAAAAGGCCCGGTTCCTATTTCTATTTCCAGTCCATTCACTTTCAACCCATACTAGCAATCAACCGAATTCCAAACTAAGCCCACTCGAAAATTTTCAGTCTGGCCCATTTCAACCTTTTAACAAAAATTTGGCCCAAGTCTAAAAATAAATAAAATGGCCAAATGGCCTTATCTAGGCCCAATGGCCAAATTCAGCCGGCCCAACCAAACAAACCCTACCCGGTACGTACCTCGCTCGACCCGGTTCGCGACTCGAATCGCAGTTGCTGCTCCTCTCCTTTGCGGCGCTGATGGGGACGGCCGGGCGTGTCCCTGCCCGGCCACGGTGACGGCGGCGACTAGCGTGAGACAACCGACAAGACAACGAAGTGACAGATGGCATCGGGGACAACGGCGGTCAGCAGCGGCGTCGGGGTGGCGAAGAGGCGTGCGTCAACACGGCTTCGGACGAAGATGGCGACGGGGACGAAGCCAACCACCGGCAGACCGCGTCGTCGATGGTTGAGTGGCAGCGATGTCGGCCAGCAACGACGTTGGGGTGGCAGAGCGGTAGTGGCGTCAGATCAGACCGGCAGCTCTCAAGTGCGGCCGTGAGGCTCGGTCCCACGCCGCTCTCCGTTTGCAAATCTTGACCTCTCTCTCCTCTTGGTTTTTTTTTTTTTTTTCTGCTGCTCTCTGACGATCGCCGAGGAGTTGTCCAACTTCGACGTCGTGCTGCCGCTGCGTTTCTGCCCTTTTCCTCTTAGATCTGTCTCGGATCGGCGTTTTCTTCTCCGTTCGCTGCTCTGTCTCCCCAGCTCTCTCCCTCTGCGTTTTTTTTTTCTTCTACGTTTTCTGTCTCTCGGGCCCTCTCGAGCTCTCCCTCGGTTCTTCTGTTCAACCTCTCAAAAACCTAGAACAACAGCCAACCTCCCTTCGATGTTTGCTGTTGACGCCGGCAAACCATTTCTGGATCTTCATTGGACGGCAGCCAACGGCAGTGGTGGAGCAGTAGCTCAATCATCTTCAACGTCCTCAGCCGGTTCTCCCTCTCTTTTCCTTAGATCTGTAAACCTCTTAAGCTCTCTGTTTCTGCCCTTCTTGTTCCAGGCAAAGCATGTATCCGATGCCAACCAACAAGCGACACCCGCGGCGGCGAGACGCAGCCGAGCGACTCCTTCTCTCCGTCTTCTCTCGCTGCTCAGATCTGGATTTTTTTTTTTGAATTTTTTCGAGTTCTCTTTTTTTTTTTATCAAATATTTTTTCTTTTCTAGAAATTAATATGTATTTATATAAGCAAAATAAATAGGCAATTAAAACAAAAATAAATAAAAATTCGGGTGTCAACATAGGGAGAATGGGCTTTGGCTGGTAGTTGCAGGCTGAGATGGCTGGGCCGAGAACCAATGGGAATGGGCCGTTTTAGAATTTTTGTGAGCCAATTAGGGTTAATTCTGTATGGGCCTTTTTTCTTAGTGGGCTTAGGGCCAACCTAGTCTTTTGTGGCCCAACCCAGGCCGACGGGATTTGAATCGAGTCAGCGGGGCCGAGTTCCCTGACCCGGTCCGAATCTTTATTTATATTAAAAAATATATAAAAAATCGAAAATTCAAAAAATGAAAAAACATTAAAAAATTTAAAAAATCGTAAAAAAATTGAAATTTCAGAAAATTCATGGAAAATTAAGAAACCTGAAAATTTACAAAAATTTTCGAAAAAAAATATTTTCTTTATTTATTATTATTTTTAAAAATATTGAAATTTTGAAAATATTGAAAATTCCAAAAAAAAAAAATCCCAAGATTGTTTTAGAGTTCCCTAAAAAAGCTCTAAAATAATTCTTGGATAGTTTTCTCTAAAAAAAATGTCCGAAAATTATCGGTCTAAGATTGTGCTTAAAATTGAACAAGCCCTCACGACTTCACCTTAGGGTTTTAATTATCCTCGAATACAATTGCCCTTGATAGTACGCTTATGATGCGATGGTTATGGTTTCCCCCTTAATTTAATTAGGATTGCCATTTATTTATCTCTTAATGCTAGGTGTTTATTTTCCCTTACAATTTATTTAATATTTTCTTTAATTGCTTATTGTTATTTTAGTGATTGTGCACCCGTATGGTCACCTCACATGTTAGTGGTTAAGTCTAAAATCAATCCAAACTGCCTGACAAAAGGTTTTTTGAAATGAACAAGATTAGGTACCGAAAGAGCACTAATTGGTTAATTAGTGTAATTAAGTCCCCGACCCTAAATTCTCTAATTGCATAGAAAGTGAGGTATACTCCCATGCATCACTTGGTTTCTAGCCGACCCCAATAAACTAGTGACGACTCCTCATTTGAAGATTTTCATGAACTCCCAACGTCACGTGGAGTATGGGCTTAGGAGAGCCTATGTCTAATGAGGGTCTTGACCTACCCTTTGGACAATACCCCTAAATCTATTTATTGATTTCTTTCCCCCTCGGTATGGAATGAAATAGGTCACGATAACTTGGCGACTCCATTGGGGACTTGGTTTTAAACCTTAGAGGACTTAAGCCAAAATTAATCTTGTTCAAAAATATTTTTGTTTAGCAGGGTGGATTCTAAGTACACCCCCTAACATTAAAGGTGTTAAATGTTTTTGCAGAATGGAAGGTATAAGGGGAAGTGTTCGCTTGGTTTCTAGCCGACTCCAATAGGCTAGTGGCGACTCCTCATTTGAAAATTTTCATGAACACCTAACGTCACGCGGGGTATGGGCTTAGGAGAGCCTATGTCTAATAAGGGTCTTGGACCCACCCTTTGGACAATACTTTTAGACCTATTTAGTTATTCCTTTCCCCTCGAGACGGAAAAATATGTCATAATATCTTGGCGACTCCACTGGGGACTTGGTTTTAAACCTTAGAGGACTTAGGCCAAAATTAATTTTGTTCAAAAATATTTTTGTTTGGCAATGAGGATTTCAGGTACGCCCCTAACATTAAAGGTGTTAAATGTTTTTGTCGAATAGGAGGTATAAGGGGAAGTGTTTGCTCATCTTTGTCTTGCAGGGAGGTGTAGGAATGCATGGTTTATTTTTATGTACGGAGTGTTGTTTGCTTATGAATTGTTGTGCATGTATCCTTTGCATTGCACTACACCCTAGCACACACAACCTACTACCGGACTTGGGCCGCATAGGATCACTTAGGAGGGTGTTGAGATAGATACTACTCCGACTACAACCATGTAGTACGAGTTACCCACCTCAATTTTGAAATTTCCTTCTTGTGTTAAGAGTTCCCACCTCGGTTTGCAACCATGCGACACAGGTCAACTCTTTGATCAGGCCGGAGTCATGGGAACCCCGACCAAGCCATGATCATGTCAGCTTAGTCCGGTAATCCTGTGGCTCCATTTTGAGCTATCTAGAGTACAAATTGAGTCATATCTCATGTGCATGTCTACGTGATTGGAAAAAAAAAAGAAAACAGAAAAGAAAAAATCATCACCCACTATAAGTACGATTTCTTCTTTTACTTGTTCATTGTTTATTTATTGAAACTTTCATTTTTGATATTTGCAAAGATCAATCAAATGCTCTTTGTGCCATAGGCTTCTAATTGGAAAAATCGGCAATTACTCTTCATAAGTGAACATTGAGTATCAATTTCAAATATCTCTGATTTGCATCTACACAATATATGATTTTATTAAAGTTTCCAATCGTGGGTTTAAAATCACATCTCATAAAAAAGTTCTTCCAATTTATGATTATGTTTTGGGGCACAAAAAAAATAAATTAAAATCATACTTTTAATCAAATTCTTTCCTTCTCACATTTTGGGATTGAAAAGTCAAATCACATTTTTTGTATGGATTTCTCATAATAAAATCATCTCATTTTCACAAGAGAAAGCACAAATTAGTCTTTCAAAATTAATGCCACATTTTGCATATGAAACTTTTGGGAATAAAGTCGACATTCGATTGATAGCCATGGATTGATCTTTTAATGATGTCTTCTCTTATGATAAAATCTTGGCAAAATACCAAAATCCGGCAATAGGGACCATGGGGCATTTGTCGTTGTCTTGATTTCATTGTAAGAGACAACGTCATTGAAAGATCATTTTTTCATTCACATACTAACATTATTTCCTTTTTGCATGATGCGAGTAACATTTACTCATTGACATTTGCTTGGCCATACAAATAAGTGGACTTTCAAACTCGAACGAGAATTGATTTTTACACTCATCTATATAAGACTTTCTTGTATTTTATCATTGTTTTCATTTTTGTTAAGAATCATGTTTTCCATTTTGGGTTTCGATTACAGGCCCAATGACACATTTTAAAAATCTTCTGCAACATACATTTTTAGTAATAAAATCCAATTTCATGAAGAAAGAAAGAGGGAAAAAATTTTGATTGAAGTGTTTCAAACGGGCTTTTAGGGTTAAGCTTTTATGCTTTTAACTTCAAAATGTTTCAAAAAAATGATTTTCAAGAAGAACTCACGTAGGATTTTATCCCTTCTCATTTTATCTCTTTTAACCACCTTCGTAGGTTGACCCGCAAGATGATACTTTGAGATGGTAAAGTTGTAATCGTTTCAGTGGGAATCTCTTGTGCAACAACTGACTTGTTCATCCTTTTTTTTTTCCTTCATTAATCAAGTAAAATGAAGAGGTCATTTGAGATTGTCAATTACCTCCTCTAAAAGACAAAAACATAATCCTTGGAATTCAAGATGAACACAACATGCGTGATCGTCAATGGAAATGCATCAAGGGGAATACAAGTATTTGTTAATTTTAACCCGATTAGCTTGGAAGACACATTCTCCTGGAGTTCTAAAATGTAGGAGACGATTCTAGATTAGGAGGAATTGGGGATTTAGACACGTTGACTTCCAAGACTTCCATGCTCTCTTTCACCTACAATCTGCTGGTTTCTCCTCTATTAGAAGGATGTTGTCTAGCATAAATCCGATGCTCTTTTGAAACATTGCCCAAAATGGTAGGCGAAAAATTCCACCCACTGATCTTCTAGAGCACAAGATGAGACCGTCGGGACCATTTGTTGCGGTTGCATGTATAGAGAATTTGCACAAGGAGGACATGTTTGTTTTTGTTGCTCTAAAGATTGCAAAGTCTGGGAATGTTCACTTCCTTTGGGTCTGCCCAGAACTGCCGATGCTGTTAGGAAAGCAATCCACATTTTAGTCACATCAGATTATCTAACTAAATGTGGAGAGCATTTGACCGATAAATGGTAGTCCACTAGGCCAGCGTGATAGAGCAACCAATGTTTGAAGGAGAGTCCGTCAAATGGACAACACCTCTCGCCAACGAGGTGATGATGGGGCCAGTCACTCAAAGCATTGCGATTCTCCCTCGTGAAGCAAGATGAAGGAGAGTCAATGGATTCAGTACAAAAGGGGAGTATTGTTCCTAAATTAGTCCGATTCAATTCAGGAATGCAAGTGACATGTCTGTTTGTCACAAAAAAAGGCACACACTGACTAGGAGGCCAAGGCCTTCTATCAAAGAAGCATGTTGAAGTTCAATTGTCCATTTTGACGCAATAAACGAGGCAAAGCATTCAAGGAACAATGCCCTCAAATGTCCAAACAAGGAGTATCCCTCTCTTTTCATCTTTGATACTCACTTAGGATTAGTGAATTCAATAACATGGGAATGACCAATTTAAAGGAAAATTTGAAAAATACATTTAATGACTCACTTCTAAGTTTTTTCAAACTTCCTGTTGATTAGATGTTGCTTTGAAAAGAAAAGACTTGAATGTTGTGGAACATTGTATGCAATAAAGAAATGCTTTTCATGAATAAGATCAAGGCCACATGACCAATTCTTTTCAAGCAATCCTAGTCACTTGGACAACTCATTTCACGCATTTTAGGCATACATTCTTTGTGTGTATTTCTTTATGAAAATGCCAAAAAAAAAAATTACAGAAAAAAGTCAATGAATGGCACTCTTGCATTGATCATATTCACCCTTGATAATTTTTTCCTAACACACTTCGTTGCCATTCTTAATAGGATATGTTGATGCCCGAAGAACAAAAGCATGTGAATGGAAACATTGGACATGTAAAGATAAATACAAGTGAAGATCTAGAGTTGCCAAATATCCAAAAGGGTGATGTTAGCACTCGGAAGATAAATGCGAGTGAGGGGTAACGATGTATCATTTCCAATCGTTAATTCCATCAAGGTTCTTACACTAACACATTCTTTTCCATTATTTACAAGGTTGTCGTGTCGCCATGTAGCAGGGCATGTTGATGCTCGAAGAACAAAAGCATGTGAAGGGAAACGTTGAACATTTAAAGATAAATGCAAGTGAAGATCTAGAGTTGTCAAATATCCAAAAGGGTGATGTTAGCACTCAAAGGATAAATGCGAGTGAGGGTAGCAATGTATCATTTCTAATCTTTAATTCCATCAAAGTTGTTACACTAACACATTATTTTCCATTGTTTACAGGGTTGTCATGTTGCCTCATGGCAGGTAAGTACCCTTCTTCTCAAAATTAGAAGGAAAGTAAATGGATAATTTTCATCTCAAAAAATCTTTGGCGTTTTCCTGGAAAACAAACATAAAAAAATGGAAATTGAAATTTTTTTTCCACAAAGCCTCTGAACATCTTTTTTATCTCAAAAGTGTTTATCCGCTCAGTGGATCACTCATTTTGAATCAACATTCCTCATGGAGATTAATCTGCTTAGATGATTTTGACCAATTGAAATTGGGATGTTAATCGTGCCAAGCAAGAGACACTTAGGATGAGGAACAGCAACCCATTTCCAAACATGTCCTCCAAACACTTTGAGAGTCGAGCAAAAAAAGAAAAATCATGTCATTTAAGGACGAGGGATTCATTCATAGGTGATACATGGATCAAAGTGAAAAGAGGAATTTCTTTTTGTTGCCCTACACACCGCAGGTGACAATAGTTTACCCATTTGAGCCTTTAAATATAGAGAATTTTCTACAAAATATCCCTATCAAGAACTGCCCTACAATGGGGCAATTATAGAGGTTTGGGTTGAAATTATTTGGAGAAGAAAGATGAGAAGGATTGCTTTGCTTTTACTTGTATCAATCTTTTGTAATAGTTTCAAGTGAGTTCTTATGGAAACTTGAAGTATCCCAAAATGAAAAAGAGCATTCATTTCTCTACCTAAACACTTATGTCCTATGCTTAGCCAAATTGAGCCTAAACATTCATTTCTAAAGCCCGTATAGTGATTATCTCCCCTCATTGGGGCAAGTCATATGATTTATCAAGGCAATTGGCATTTACATGACAATGTGGAAAGTGTCTTGAAAGTCCTAAAGGCTCGAAAAAATCAATGAAAATTAAGGAGCATGAAAAAGCAGTGTGCTTGGTTAAACCAAGGCCAATGCCTGTTTTCAAAAAAATGAGTGAAATAAAAAGAGCGAGGAAAGTCACATAAAAGAAAGAGAGACTTTCTTGTGAAAGAAAAGTTGTCAAAGTCAAAATGCTTGCATCGAAAAAAAAAATCATTGCAAATGCAAAAGCCATTAGATGAAAGAGTAAAGCTCTCGTGTTAAGATGTTTAGCCAAAGGACTTTCGAGATAAAGTTAAATTTCCAAAGTCAAGTGCCTTTGAAAAAATTAGATGAAATGGTAATGATACCATGAGGATCACCAATTCTCAAACCTCTCTTCAAAGTAATTCTTAGCCTTTTGAGCCTATAACCGAACCAACATTACAACCCCTTCCCGAAGTCTCTTCAAATTGGGATGACTCGAGTGAAAGTAAGAACTTCTCAAAGAAGCTACCGCTTAAAGAAGAGAGAGCAAAGTTCTTATTTAGGACTTGTAAACCTGGTGAAGATGTTGATCGATGACTATTTCATTGCATAGCCAATGATGCTTATCTTTTGTTGAAACCTTGACCAAATCACATCATGGCCCTTCCAAAAGACATTTTAGATTGGTCAATATGTACTTATTATGAATGATTCTCAAAACTTTTGACATAGGTTATGTGAGACACCCCTAATGATCAGCCATGCTTCCCACATTAAGGGATGGGATCAAATAGCTATTTTCTCGAGAAAATGTGAGAATCCCTTTTTGACTAAGAGCCCTTGCTTAGCATGTTTAATGAACCTTTCTCATAAGTCAAGATCACCTTAATATGGACTTTTCTTCTAAAGGAGTTTGAGAATTGATGATATCTTCTAAACTGGATGATAATTTTGCGATACCAAGCAGTGTCGTATATTTACCAAATAATTGAATCAGCTCGATTTGCTCATGCAATCAACACTTTCTCATCTTCAATATTTTTTTGGATTGTCTCTAATGACACTTCTTTCAAGTTAATCTTGTCTGGTTCCCCCTAGTGAAATTAGGTATTCTCAACATAGTTGGTGGTCTACCCTTAAACCACGGGGTCGGTGGTCATCTGAAACCACACGGTCGGTGAGCTACCATTAAACCATAGGGTCGATGGTCATCCGAAACCACACGGTTTGTGGTCTACCCTTAAACCACACGGTTGGTGGTCTATCCTTAAACTACGGGGTCGGTGGTCATCCGAAACCACACAGTTTGTGATCTACCCTTAAAACACACGATTGGTGGTATACCCTTAAACCACAAGATTGGTGGTCATCCGAAACCACATGGTTGATGGTCTATTCGAAACCACACAGTTTGTGAGTCTACCCTTAAACCACGCTTGTTCCTTTATAGTCAAAACCCGTTTTTACACGGTAAGACTATAAGATTTTGTGGGACCACTACCGACGGTTCTAAAAGCTTAAGTTGTTAGATGACGGCGTGGTTTATTATTTATATATTCTAACACTCCCCCTCACGCTTAATCTTGTCTTTTGCCTATTACTAAGCGTGGAAATTTAATTAGGGAGGCAAATGGGGCTTGGTAAGATTTGAACTCAGGACCTTTAGCTCTGATACCATGAAGAAAAGAATCCGTTTTCTTATTTTACATAGAGTGATTACAATATGTATATATACAGAAATGAAGGACCTAAATTAGGTAGGAAAATTATGTAACATCTTGAAAATCGACCCCATTTTAGGATTTTATAAAAGGGTAATATTAGTCGAAGGCCTGGTCAGTACAAATTTTCCGAACTGTGTATTCGTGGGATAATGGATTACAGAGAGGGGTCGATAGGAAATGATTCGCGTACGACTCGCAATTTCGATCAGGAACGAACCCTTCAACCATGAGGACCTGGAAGGGAACGATATCCTCTAAGTACTAGACTATTAAGGAAATGGAAATAAATCGATTCGGCAGAAGTACGAAGTCGATCTGCGGGTGATTTCCGCACGACTTCAATACGAACTACGAACAACGACAAACCGAATCCTTTTCATATGGTACTCTAGATTATCAATTGAGCCCCCGGGATTACACGACAATCGAGAGACGTCCCTGACTCGAGAATTGACGTTAACGTGGATCAAATAATGATTGACCATGGGTCAAAAGTGAGGAAAGTCCTAAAAGGGCGCCCAATAATCTAAATTGTACTACGGTTGCAATCGACTCAATTTGGCCTCGATTTTTAATTCGATTTTAGGAACCGACTTCTCAGTGATGTCAAGACTAAATATTTGGATGTCGCCTCATTTATTTTGGGATTTTCCGTTGGACACGAAAGTGTCAGAAAAAGGAAAAATTAGACCGGGTTTCGGGCCCGCGGGTGGACCGGCCCAAGACCGGCGGCCCAATGGGCCTTGCGCCCATCCAGCCCAGCCCAAAGGGGGCCTAAGCTGGCCCATTCTCCTCTCCCTCCTCAGCCCATAGGCTTCTCTCTTTTGGCTTTTTGCTTTTGTGCCCAAGTGGGCTTTGTTTATGCTTTGTTTTTTGTTGTTTTTGATTGGTCCTTCAAGCAAGTGGACTTGCCCACTTGCCTTGGCCTTATCCAACTCTTCAGCAGCCCCTTCTCTCTCCTCTTTCTCCTCCAAAATTCGTGCACCAGCCCAGCTACTCTTTATCTCCCTTTTTCTCTTCCTTTTCTCTTCCATTTTTGTTGTTTCTTGCTGTCTTCACTGTTTTCCAGTCGGAAAACAGCCTTGCCGCCGTCACCGGAGCCGCCGCCACCACCCAAAGTGTAGTCCTGGAAGTTAGGAAGCCAGCTGCGCACCCCCGGTCACCCCCGGTCGCCCCGGACCGCCTGTTTCGGCCTTTTTCTCTCTGCTGGTCAGTTCCACGTGAACAGTGTTCCGAGGGCTATTTTGGCCTGTTTCGGCCACCGTTCGTCGTCCGTTGCCATCCCCGAGCTTACCCCTCGTAGCCCTCGTTCCCCTCTACACGCCGGTGTCGCCAGATTTCCGATCCAAGTAAGTTAACTTCCTAATCATTGTTTAGGGGTTAATCTTGCTTAGGGGTTAATTAGTTTAATTTTTGTGCTTGGTTAATTATGGGTTAGTTTGTTAATGGTGGCTGAGTTAATTAAGCTGACTAGGGTTAGATTAATTGACCATAGTTAGTTTTAAAAGTAACTAGAGTTAATTAATTAAAGTAACCATGGTTAGTTTTAAAAGTAACCAAGGTTAGATTTTAATCATAGTTAGGTTAGATTAACTAGAGTTGAGTTAATTTGTTAACCATGGTTAAGTTTATTTATTTTTATTTATTTATTTAATTTCGAATGAATTTACTATTCATAATTACTGTTTACGATTACTGTTCACAATCACTGTTCACGGCACTATTCATACAGAAACAAATTTTGGTTTCAAATTGATGTGTTCTTGATTTTTATGCTTTCTTGAAGTGCCGATTGTTAATTATATGCGTGAATAATGATGAAATGCATGATCGAAGACCGAGTGGAAGTGAAAGTGTTTGATTTATTGAGTTATTCCCGAGTATTAGGGAATGTACGTGATTATTGATTGGTTGAATTTGGAATTTTTGAATTGTGGAGTGATACCGCATGACATATTGCGTGGGTTATCTGAAATGGCATGTCGCATGAGCATGAGCGATGTTGCATTCATGACAAAGCAAAGATATAAATGGATTGCTTGATGATGTGTTGCATGATCACATTAAATGAGGGAACCTGGCGTTGCCGGAAGACCGCCAATCTCTATGGGGTTGTGCCATGGCCAATGGGTCGCCTAACTTCGGTCGGATGCCTGACAGGGAGAGGTTAACTTTGTGGGACTGCGGTATGGGGGCAGGTCTCGGGCCTCTATCAGTTGCGGGGCTGCGGTAGTGGGTGGGTTCTATGCTCCTTCGGGAATGCCGTCTTGGGAGTGAGCCCTTAACGTCGCTGTGCCTCGAGGTAAAGAGGACGAAGCTGGTTTAGCTAGGAACCGCCAACCATAAGGTTGTGCCGTGGCCTAGGAGAAGGGGTCGTAATAATCGAAGTATGTGTGAGTGAGGCATGAGAAAGCTATGTGAGATGCTCTGATGATTCGCATGCTTTTAATATCGTGATGAGTTAAATGACAGTTTCTGTAGGTCACGTGTGCCAAGACCAGGTAAGATCGCCTGTGGTTGTGTTTGCTTATTAAACTGTCCTATGCTTTTGTTTCTCTCTGCATTGTGTTGACTGTTGAATTAGGTTGTATGTTAAACTCCCAAGGCGAGCGAAGTTCCTAACCGGGGCTTAGGACTTTAATTTGCTGAGTTTATCTCAACCCGTCGTGGTTAACCTTTTCAGGCCCTAAATGATGCAGTACCCGAGGATCGAAGAGAGCAATTCCTCCAAGGCCAGCGAGTAGACACTTGTACAGTGTTAGGTTAGCCAGGCCGGTCCCTTTTTGAGTAGGCCTTAGCTTGTCGCATGTAGTAAGGCGTGTTTGTATTTGCTAGTGTGCTGGCTAATCTTCAGATATATAAAAATGGTGTTGTCTTTCCTCTGCTGCTGTTGTTGCTATCCTTGTTGTTTGGTTTGGGAGTTGTTCGTTTCCGCATGTGCTTAATTACAAAATAAAATGAATTGGTCGACGACAGTACTTGGGACGTCGTATTTTAAGACCTCAAGTGAGATGGAGTTGCCGCGAGCTCAAGAGTCGGGGCGTGACAACTTATTTAGGTAAAGATCCTAATCAGCCCCTAATCTTATCAGTAACTAATTTACAACTAACAAAATCAAATCAAATCACATAATCAAATCACATAAAATCACATAATATTCTATATAATCGAGGAGAGATTATAGGAGATTTTTCAACACATTCCAACAAAGACTATCATCTCCGGTCGAAACCCATTTTTACACGGTGAGACAATCATATTCGGTCGAAACCCGTTTTTATATGGTGAGACTATCATATCCGATTGAAATCCGTTTTTACACGGTGAGACTATCCCATCCGATCAAAATCCGTTTTTACACGGTGAGACCTTCTCCTTAGTCGAAACCCGTTTTTACACGGCGAGACCATCCCATCCGGTCGAAACCTATTTTTACACGGTTAGACTATCCTTCCCAGTTGAAACTCGTTTTTACACGATGAGACTATCCCATCCGGTCGAAACCCATTTTTACATGGTGAAACCTCCTTCCCAATCGAAACCTGTTTTTACACGGTGAGACTTTCCTTCCAATCAGAACTAATTACCACATAATAAGACTTTCCCATCTCAATCGAAAGACATTTTTTTTATAAGATAATCCCTTCATATCATTTTCTCATCAGCAACCTTTGATTGCCGTCGTCCACGAACAAAATTTAGATGTCTCTTGTCTTTAAAAGGAACCTCTTTGAGCTCCCATTCAAAGAAGGGCAGCTGTCAACATCTAACTTTTGCCATTTTATTTAAGACTTAGTAGCATTAAAAATTAAAAAAATTAAATTAAATTATTTTTTTGAATTTATAAAAAAGAAAAAAACATTGTGGGTCCGGGTCGAGTTGGGCCTACTCGGCCCCTTTCTTTCGTTCCTTCCCTTCTCTGCACGAGCCTGGCCTATTTTCTTTTTTCCTTTCCTTTCCCGGCCCAACCCATCCGCTTTCGTCTTCCTCCTTTCTTCTCCATGTGCGGGACTTGCAGCAGAAAGTGAAGGCAGCAAGTCATAGCAGCATCAAGGCAGAAGTAGCAAAAGGGAACAGAAAAGAAAGGCAAAGCAGAGGGCAACAAGGGCGCGATAGTAGAAAAGTGGAGCAAAAATTGAGAGTAGGAGGGTTGACCAGGGACTCCCCCTCGTCCTCTCCACTCAGCTGGTGCTCGCTGGCACCACTGTTCTTATCTCGGACTGTATGGACGATTCTGCTGCCCCTGTGAAGACCGTTGGCATTGGATGTGTGCTCTACCTAGAGCGAGAGAAGAAGGAGGGAGAAGACCAGAACAAAAAGTAAAAGGAGAGCAAGGGGAGGAGCAGAAAGAGAGAGCGGGGAGAGAGTCCAAGCGAGGCAGTGACTGAGGAAGAGCAAGAGAGCTTCAGCCGACGCCTCGGTTCCGATGGCTCCTCAGCTAGCGTCCTCAGGCTGAACTCAATAGGCCATTCTTTTTGTTCTATTTCGCCTTGACCACGCGCCGGGCCGAAGCTCGTGGCAATTTGGCTCCTGCGAACTCCGGCCCCAGCGGCTCCTCGTTGAGCTTTTCTACGTTCTAGTTTGCTCTTATCAAGAGTCCGGTCTCAAGTTTGAGTCCAATCAAACCAAAAATCACTCTTTTCCATGGTGTATGCTAAGTGTTCGATGTAATGCCATAGCGAGATCTAGTTTAGTTTTGCCATGTTGGCTAGAAGCGAGCATGCAGGTTTCGTCACATTGCACCAAGTTTTTTCTCATGATGCTTAGCGTTGTGCGCGTTGGCTGTTCGGTTCGTTTCGCTGCCCCATTGTCGTTTTATTTCGTTCCCGCCGGTGAGGAGAGCACCTTCGGCGACAAGAGACGGTCGGGGTGGACGACCGATGGAGGGTGGTGGGATGGTGATGGCCTAAGCGCCGGTAAGGATTCATTTGAGAGGGCACCGCTTGGATGAGTCGAGGAAGAAGTTGCAGAAGCTCTCTGACGAAGCTTCGGCAAGGGGAAGATGCGCTTCGATGAAGGAAGAAGAAGACCAGAAGAAAAAGAAATACAATAAGAAAAAAAGAAATGGAAAAAGGCCAAAAAAAAAAAAGAAAAGAAATAGGGAGAATGGGCTTTGGCTGGCTGTTGCGGGCTGAGACGGTTGGGCCGAGAACAAATGGGAATGGGCCGTTTTAGAATTTTTGTGAGCTAATTAGGGTTAATTTCGTGTGGGCATTTTTTGTTTTTTTTCTTAGTGGGCTTAAGGCCAGCCTAGTCTTTTGTGGCCCAACCCAAGCCAACGGGATCTTAACCAAGTCAGCGGGGCCAAGTTTCCTGACCCGGTCCGAATCATTATTTATATTTAAAAATATATAAAAAAACCGAAAATTCATAAAATGAAAAAACATTAAAATATTTTTAAAAAATCATAAAAAAATTTCGAAATTTCAGAAAATTCATGGAAAATTCAGAAACCTGAAAATTTACAAAAATTTTCGAAAAAAATATTTTCTTTATTTTTTTTTTAAATTTTGAAAATTTGAAAATATTGAAAATTCCAAAAAAAAAAATCCCAAAAATTCCAAGATTGTTTTAGAGTTCCCTAAAAAGCTCTAAAATAATTTTTGGACAGTTTTCTCTAAAAAAAATGTCGGAAAATTATCGGCCTAAAATTGTGCTTGAAATTGAATAAGCTCTCACGACTTTACCTTAGGGTTTTAATTATCCTCAAATACAATTACCCTTGATAACACGCTTATGATGCGATGGTTATCGTTTCCACCTTAGTTTAATTAGGATTTCCATTTATTTATCTCTTAATGCTAGGTGTTTATTTTCCCTTGCAATTTATTTAACGTATTCTTTAATTGCTTATTATTATTTTGATGATTGCGTACCCGCATGATCACCTCACATGCTAGTGGTTAAGTCTAAAATCAATCCAAACTGCTTGACAAAAGTCTTTTCGAAATGAACAAGATTAGGTACCGAAAGGGCACTAATTGGTTAATTAGTATAATCAAGTCCCCGACTCTAGTCTCTGGTTGCATAAAAAGTGAGGCACACTCCCATACTTTGCTTGGTTTTTAGCCGACTCCAATAGACTAGTGGCGACTCCTCATTTGAAGATTTTCATGAACACCCAACGTCACACGGGATATGGACTTGGGAAAACCTATGTCTAATGAGGGTCTCAACCCACCCTTTGGACAATACCCCTAAATCTATTTATTGACTTCTTTCCCCCTCGGGACGGAATGAAATAGGTCGCGACATTGCCAGTGGCCGGCCGACCACCGGTGAAGAGGAAGAAGAAGAATTATAAAAAAGGAAAAAAAAGATAAATGATGAAAATATCTTTAATTGCCGTAAAGTCAAGCTCTTATTTGAAACAAACATAGCCACTTTAGGCTTTTATTTAATACAAGATCCACTTCAGACCCTTATTTGAGAAAGTGATGGCAGTTTAGGCCCTTATTTAAAATAAGATCCAATTCATGCCTTTATTTGAGAAAATTTGTGCATTTCGGGCCCTCTTTTGGAAATTTCCCTATATTTAGTGATACAAAAAATCATGTAGCGAACCCACTAAAAATATGCCCATTTTTTTCTAATAGCTTTCTTGTAATCATAGATATATCACCACATCGTTAGACTGTCATAACCTAACCCCTTTGGGAGAGAGAATAGGTCTAGGGGGTGTTGTCAATTTCGAACTAACAGCCTTCCATTAACCCAAACTCTTCCAAATCCATATTTCGCGCGATATTGGGAGTTCAATTTTAAATAATTAATATTACGTGAAATTCAATTAATGAGCCACCACTAGCCTATATTGATAAGTTAGAAATCGAGTAAAATATAGGAGAACATTTTACTATTTACGTAACCAAGTATAATCACAAAGAAAACACACAAGTATCCTAAAATAGTCTCTAAAAGAAAAGGGCAAATCAAAACAAAGAACCATATTGTAAAGTCTTAAAGGCTTGTCCATTTTTGGATTTTAATTTTTTAAGAATTTTCCAATTTTTCTGAATTTTTTTGGAATTTTCTGAATTTATATTTTTTTAGAATTTTTTAGAATTTTCTGGATTTTTCAAAAAAATTTAATGATTTTCTGAATTTCCAAAATTTTATGGTTTTTCTGAATTTTCTAATTTTTTAATTATTTTCTAACGTTTATAAAAATATTATCTACTATTTTTTAATTTTTATGATTTTAAAACTTTTTAATGATTTTTATTAATATATACGGGTCCGACCCGACTACCCGGATCCGACCCGCTTGGTTTAAACAGAAATTTTTTGAATTTTTTTTCATAGATTTTTCTATCCGCCCCTAGCCCATTCTAGCCCACTCTCCCCTAGCTCACTGTGCAAGCTAACCCAAAGCCCAGTTTCCACTTTTTTTCCATTTTTTTTTAAAAAAAATTTTCGGTTTTTTCTCTTTTTCCTCTTTTTTCTCTCTTTCTTTTATTCTTTTATTTCTTTTCTCTTTTTTGTCTTTTTACTATTTTGTCTCTTTCCGTCTCCATCTTCAACCTCCACACTTGGTCTTCTTCGCCGAACCCGAACGTCTGCAGCTCCAGCCAAACAAGAAACATCGACGCCGCCATCACATCGGCTACCTACCGCCGTTGTACACCATCTCAAAACCAATGACAACTCCAGTCGCTCACTCTGGCGACCACAAATTTGATGAAATGAAAACCTATCAATCCAGAACTTCTAAAACCAGCAATCCAACGAACAAGCAACCATGAACACATTAGTATGACGAAGAGTAGCCTAACTAGTGTGGCCCCGAACCACTGGCTTCGCCGGCGAGGGAAGAGTACTCCGACGGGGGAATGGACGTTCGGTGACGGTGTAGACTCGGTGACACGACCGATTATTTCCAAGAAAATCAAACATGTTTCATCAGAAATGCTTATTCTCTCGGAAACAAAGACCGGAATCATGCTTCAATAGATATAGACGTAAATATGCACCGATCAAGCTCAAACACGAATTATTCTCTCGGCCTTCTCTTAGACATTTCATCAAACACATGATGATGCACAGTTCAGACATAAGCTCCTATTCGACTTAGATGCAGCTTTCGATCAGGACAAGGCATACAGCCATTCATGTCACAACCAATTCTCCCTCAAATCAGCCCTATTCTCGAATATTTTGCTTCCCGACTTTACTACTCTAGATCACTCCTTTCTCGGCCAAAAAAAAAAAAAAGAGACTCACCTGGTTCGGGAATGAAGCTTTTCTGCAGTCGTACGGTCACTGGCGAAGCTTCGACGGACGACGAACGGCCTTCCTTCTCGTCTAGGGGTCGAGCCTAAAGCCTCCGTTCAACCGGGGACAGAAACGGTAGTCGTGGGTCGCGCGAGATCCTCTCCGGTTGAGCGAGAATGACCGGAGACGGAGTAGTTCGGCCGAGCTTCCTTCCTCGACGAACGACACCCCCTCTTTCTTTTCCGCTCGAGCGGCCCTCTCTTCAGCCGAGCTTCTTCAATGGCCAACCATCCTCTGTTTTTTTCCTTATTCTCTCTGCTCTGCGTTTGCTCCCGCCATTTCTCTTGGTCGTCCCTTAACGCACTCCTCGCCTCGGCCCGAATCTATTGTGCGTCCCCTGTCCTGCACGCCACCCTCAGCCGATTCTAGAAAGTTGTCATCGGGTCTGCTTCGGTCACAGGTTGTCGCGTCTCGCCCTCCCTCACGGACGCTGGCTCACTTGGTCAACCGCACGTCATTGTTCCTTCTCTCCTCAAGAAAATGTCAGATTCTCTCTGCCCGCCGAGATAATCTTCTTCCCTCGGAAGCAAGGTTAGGATTCCTCTGAAGCAAGGTTTAGCCAACGAACGTTCTCTCCCTTCCTCTAAGTTACCTCCCTCTTTTACATTCGTATAATAAATTTAAGATCTTTTGAGTTATTCCCCGTCATCAATATCAAACTAGTTAAATATTGATGAGTTTTAACTTTTTAATGAGAAAATTTTATATTAAATTAAAAGGAGTTTGAGAAATTTTGATGTTATGAAAAAGATTCTCTAAAATATATCTCACAATGTGATGCTGGAAAACTTTAAATTTCTTGCTATTGTAAAAATAGGTTTTTGAATAGTAATATCTACTAAACAAAAAATATTGAAAAGATCAAAAATGTACCAAAATGCCAATAATTAATCCAAATAATGTAATCTGTTTATGCATTGTGTTGGATACACCAAGTGTGTTGATTGGTGTTGTCTCAAACAAAATTTATTGAAATTGCCTTATATTTCTCTTAGTGAGTCCAAACACATAACAATTTATTGATTTTTTAGGTAAGCAAACGAGGGACGATAATTAACAATATGAAGTCTTAATTTTGATTACAAAATGTTGCTAGGTGGATTATATGCTAATTCAATATGTACTCAACTCATTTTTTCTTGGTGAAATAACACAGGCACATATTTTTCGTTTCACTTTTTTATATAATAGTTATATTTTCTTTACCCCTCTCTCTCTCAATATATATAAGCAACAAGTGCTTATGACTATTGAAATCATCCCAACCCATAATATAGCAAAAACGCAACCAGAATGTACTTACAATACGGGTCATGTCTTAAGCTCGGAAAATCAACGAGTTTCTCACATGGAAACAGCGAAATGATCAACCCACCCTCTAAGCACTGAGACAATCATTGACTCGACCTCTCCAGATGCTGTTCGGTTTTATCAAGTGTAATAACTTTTCAGAAGATACAGTATTCAGTGTGCGCAACGAGTATTGACATGTTGAAAAGAGACCTTGATGATGGTCTAATGTACTTGGTAAAACTCCAATTAAATTCACGACGAGAGGATGACCTAATCAACTCTTGTTTAGATACAATCTGTACATTGTATGTCTATTTATATTCACTATTGAAGGGATGGCAAAAAGAACTGTCTACCTAGCTGACAAACACAAATGCCTATCTTACTCAGCAGTAAACACGCCGAGCTTCCATATGTTCTATCAGTTGAAGGCCAGTCATCCTCGAAAACCCTCACTTCAACATATCTTAGATTACATAGCCTCTCAACTTCTTCATTTGCAAAATTGTAAAGCGATTGAGCGTCAAATTTTCGGCACAGAGCTTCAATTTTTTTTGTTCCCTGCGACAGTAAAACAAAAGGGCTAAGTGTATTATATTGAACAAGTATAATCGTTTTTCCGAACATGAAAGGTAAATCTAGGCATTAGTATAAACAAAAAGCAAGTTAAAACAGTAATGATGAGATAAAAAAATAACTTCCCTTATATATTATTGAGCAAACAATCACAGGGAAAAGGCATGAAATTTGTCAGCTTGGTGAGGATAAAGTAATTGAAATGCAAATTTACCTTCGGTTCCATCACCACATCCAAACCTTCCGCATGGTTCCCCAACTGAGTCTTTTTTTTCCGTTCCTTATCACATTCTCGACGAACGATGTCTCTACCAAGGCCTCTTAGCTGATTATGCATCCATAACTTATTGTCTTCGCCGATTTTTATCAAAGAAATTTTCTGGAGGACCTCAAGACCTTCCTCTGGGAAGAGATTGGAATCTTTCCATGAGTGGAGCACCATCCTTTGATCAAATCCAGTGAAAAGACAAGCTATTTCAAGGAAGATATGTTTTTGACAATCATCCAAGGCATCATAACTTATTTTCAACTTTTGTTTAACTTCACTGAGAGGAACTTGTTTCGACTTCTTCAATATGACATCCCAAACGTCTTTGCTTCTGCACAGAAGTAGTTTACCTATAGCCTCAAGAGCAAGAGGAAGACCTCCTGAACTTTTGACCACTTCAGTGGAGAAAGCAACATAGTCATCCAAAGGGTAATCTCTCCCAAAAGCATGTTTGCAAAAAAGTTGAAGAGATTGATTGAAGTTCAAACTCATAAGCTCATATGGATAACAAACCTCAGGAACATTGACAATATCCTTGTTTCTACTAGTTATAATAATTCTACTTCCTAAACCAAACCATGTAGGTTTTCCTATCAATGCATCCCAATGAGTCATTTGATCAACATCATCAAGTAGCAACAAAACCTTTTTACTGCATAACCTTTCTTTTATTATCTTGATTCCTTCCTCAACATTGTTAATGTTTGACCACTTCTTTTTGAGAACATCAGATATTAGTTGATTCTGCAAACTTTCCATGCCCTTCAGCTCTGAAGTTCCCTTGATGTTAGAAAGGAAGCAACAAGCTTCAAAATTATGTAATAGCCGGTTGTAGATGATTTTGGCAAGAGTAGTCTTTCCTACACCCCCCATACCATGAATTCCGAGAATTCTTATATCCTCCAAATCACCACACATCATTGTATTGATTTCCTTCACATGATTTTCAACTCCGACCAAGCAGTCTGTCACCAGTAGATAAGCCGTTTTCAACTCATCTATAACCTTCTTGACAATCTCGTCAACCAGTTCTCCTTCACCTCTAATATTAAGAAAGGAAAATGGAAAAAATAATTAGAAGAACAAGGTAATATTATGGAAACACAACGCCAGAATATAACCCAGAAAATGACATACCTATTTCTCTTTGAATTGTCCCATCCATTTAGATTGGCAACATTTTTGAAAGCAGCTTTCCACTTACTAACGTTCACACCAAATTTCTCCTCATGCAAAAGAAAGGCTTCTTCATAAGACCCAATTTGATGACGGACCTCCGCTGGAGTAACGTCATAGAAAATGGGCATAATCTTCTGTCTCCTTGTTTTACTACACTCCACCATTTGGACCAACTCATTAAGACACCATTTACTAGAGGTATAGCCCTTGGAAAAGATGGGAATTACAATTTTTGATTGGCTAATAGCTTTGAGCAACTCAGGACCAAACTCCTCTCCAACTTGGAGCTCTTCATCATCCTTAAATGTGTGGATTCTAGTACCTAGCAACCTGGTATAGAGGAAATTTGCAATGCCTGAGCGAGTATCTGCCCCCCTAAAACTCAGGAAGACATCATAGTCATATCCAGAGGACATGGAGGTTGATGATGGTGAGCCGCCCTGCTGGTATACTTTTTCTTGTTTTGGCAGTGTCAAACCAGGGATTTGCACCAAGTTGAAGACATCTGCAGCAGTAGCTTCTACAGTGCCATTGTTGATAGCCGATGAGGATGCTGAGTCACCAACAGAAGTGACTTCTTGCCCTTCAGCTGGCAGTTCCTCGAGTTCAATCTTCCTCATGCTTTTCTCTTTCAGGTTTTCCTTTTCCTCGCTGGACAAATCAACCATTACAAGTGAAGTAGTAACATCCACTTGCGAGAAAACAATCTGCTCATACACAGATAAGAAACACAGATTGCTTTCCAGAATAAAAAAAGAAGTCAAATAACATATGATTAGTTTGACGTCTAACCAGTACCTCTGCCATAAATTCCTTTGGATATTGATCCTTGCGATCCCATGGGACATCCATGCCATCAAACTCAAGCTTCAGAACATTATCCGATACAAATACAGTATTGAACATTGCACGAAACATTAATTCTCCATGTTCAAGATTAGCATCCAAACTCATACACTCGAGCACTACATCGCCTTGAACATTACAATGGATGTCCAATTTATCTGTTTCACCATCTGCCTGCACTTAAATATACGAACAATTAAAATAGAGAACAAACATGATAGCTATATTTTTGGTTAAGCATCCATGATGTATGGGTGAACTCTCGCATCAAAATAGATTGATGGATGAGGCATGTACCATACAATTGGTGCTCGAGAGGGAATTTTTTGTCTTATATACTTTTATTCCTCAGAGAGTTGTAGTCATTCTATATATAAAGCAAAACACTGTTACCAGGAAAGCAAAATAAAAGAATGACAGCCTATAAAAGAGAAAAATAAAAGAACGGTAACTTATCTTTCTGACTAGACTGGACATAAGCATGTCTGATGTTTATAGGCTCAAAATGAGACTCTCAGGAAATCACACTAGTCATATACTAAAGTTACATTTTACATACATGAGATTACAACAAATGCATCATTTTTGCCAAGAGGAAATTAGGGGAGTTCTCAAAATGCGGCATAAAAATGATCTTTTGCAGCTTGATTCCACAGTTTTAACATATTAACAAAGTGAGAACTCTGTTGCTAAGACATTCAAAACACTAAGATAACTATTACTGCCTGCAGCTCCTATCTACAAATCCAGCATGGTTTTACAATCATCTAAGGCGAAAAGTTTGGTACTAGAAGCCAACCAATACATGGGAGAGAAAGTGGAATCATACCTGACAAACATATACAATCATGAATAATTTCAGGTTATATGGATTAGCAACAATATCAGGATTACCTGTTTGTAATGCCTAACATGTCCACTCCTTCTGGGTGTTGAGAACAGAACTTTGGCAGTTTGATCAGCAACCATAAAGGGGTCCCGTCCCAGTATCTTAACAATAGGACGACATCCCCCTTCAGCATCCATAATAGGAATGGACCTTAGTATAACGCTATTTATCACAAGCGCCTTATCTTGTGGAGGCCAATCTAAACCAGCATTCTGTGTGGAAACATAGTGGAGGCATCTCAGCTGGGAAGGCAATGGATTCAGTGTTGATGTCAGCTGCAAGAGTTCATAGGGCGCTTTCTTGTAAATCATGTCAAGTGTTTTCTGCTCCCCATCCTGCTTCTTCCTATATAACAAAAGAGAAGCCAACGTGAATGCCAAAACTGGCCATGCACCCCTTTCACAATGCATCAACAGCACGTTCTGTTGTGTATCAGATGACAACCATTCATCGGCAGACCTCAAGAAGTTGTGGATATTCTCCAATCTCAGTATAGGGCAACCTCCATAATTTTGAGGGAGTTCCATGACAGTTATATCATATTCAGACAACACTTCAGTCATTTGGCTTTGGTTATCTTGCTCTCCCAAATTGAGCACCATGAAAGAGGCCGCAGAAAATTGGTCTTGGAGTTTTGCAACTATGCCTCTCATGTAAAACTTATATCTGTCATCCTTCAACCAGTCCGTGGTAATTTGGCCAGAAAAAGACCAGTCGCGAGTAAGACAGTAATCAAACACTGCATCCACATCCACATACATAAATCATCATGTGCATAAGATAGGTGTACAAAAATAGATAAAGCTAACAGGAGACATCTATCATCAAGTGTGTTCTTCCTTTGGGCTCAGTATAAACTTGATAGACCATGAAATGATTGAGGTAAAATGAAGTAATCATGCAAGAAAGCTTCCAAATTGTGGATGATGACTTACTATGCTGTCAAAAGTGGTTTAGAAACTAAACCACAAAAACATGTTCATAAACTTCCAGGAAATACTGACTAGAAAAGGTTAGGAAACCCATCTACTGCAGATCATTTCCATAGAGGTGTAGGGTGAATGATATTTCAAGAGGCCTGCCAAATAAACTAATGAAATAATCCCCTGAACTCGAAGGATAAGCACCTCATGAGGATCTTCTGCAGATGAACATCTTGAGTGCTTATGACCTTTCACCAGCAAGTACAATTGGGAATTGTGAAATGTGCATTTATGACTAGTCAGTAGCACCCGCAGGAGCCTTTGGGATTAACAAGGAAGCAATTGCAGAAAGTGCTTGTAGCTAATTAGCTCCATGGAAGGATACTTCTTTCTACTTCTAGGCTTTCCAACCTCTCAAACAAAATAGCATCTTTTGTATTTTCATTAGTCTTTCAATTCTATGGTCTTGCGGATTGGGCACTGGACTAACCTACTCTGGTTTTGGGTTAATCTCAATATTCTGATAGCCTAGCAATCATTGATGATTTATGGGTCTTCTTCTCTTCAATCCAGCCTGAGCTGAACTCTTCTTAATGGAGTTGAGCCCCAATGCCATTTGGCTGGTCAATACAACATTGATGCACCCTCAAAAGGTACTGAGGTTAAACAGTTGCTGGAAGTTGGTTAACATGAGCATTAATATGCTCCCAGGTTGAAGCAGGGCCCTGGGTTGTGTGAAAGGTACCATTTAAATGTGGATTTGAACAAGCATTTCCTTTTAGCTGAGACAAGAAATGAACTCTCAATCGGCAGTAATATGAAATGTGATGACACTCTTCTGTGGAAGATAATGCTTGTGCTGAGCAGCTGTTTAATCAGAGTTGGTTGACTAGGTGCAACAGCCCTACTAACCCCTCGATAGAAACCTTATCCTTCTTCTGCAAAGTAACAAAGTCATCGATCCTGGAATTTTTAGTCTTCACTTGTTTCTTGTGCCTTGAGGCCATTTTATGACCAAAATGGGAAAAGAACCAAAAACTACAGTACACAAGCTTGTCCGTTCTTTTGAGATATTATAACCTTCATTCATTCCTTGTTGATACATAGGTTTTCCCCTAATTCCCCTTGAGGAGGAAAATCTTAGAAAATAAGACTACAGGCTGTTATTGCATCCGACCACTAAAATAAAGAAGCATATATAGAATCCTGGAATCTGACAATACTGCACATATAAACTACCGTAGCATATTGATACTGAAAGCTCACCATACACTCTGTCGGAAATTTCCAACACCCCTCCACCGGGCAGATTCCTGTAAGAGAATATCCAGAGTAAGGCCATAGTGCAACAGGATTAATCCATATGCTTCACATCAAAAGTCCGCATTACTTCATCATAATGCAGGACATAACAGGCACTTTCTGGTCGAGAAACATTATCTCTGCATACTAGGAGACATTGTAATATAATTAAGTCAGGGGAACGGAAGCTACTTGCTTTGTTGTTGATTGAATGAAATGTGCATAGTAAAAGGTGCAATGGATTGTATGTTGGTAATGTTGTCATAAAGAACCTAGCCGATGCAATTGTATGCTTTGGCAGTTTGTAAAAGTTCACCTTGTCCCTTTAGACAAATCATCATTCGCTTTGATGATCTGGTCAGGCGGCGGCTGTGACTGCCGATCTTCAATAGTCGTCCGTACTTCAGACAGCGAAGGAAGGATTTCCAGAATAGTCTCAACCCCGATTTCATTCACAATCGCCTGTAGTCGCCCCTCATCATTGGCCAAGCAGCGGAGCGCAGCTGTGGCGGCTTTTTGAGCATCGGGAGCCGAACTCTCCTTAAGGAGCTTGAGCAGCGGAGGCACGCCCCCTTCCTCCACGATAATCTTCTTGTTCCTGTCATTGTCACGGGCGAGTGAAGCCAACTCATTCGCAGCCTCCATTCGACCAGGCAAGGGCCCCATGTGAAGCGAGGCGATGAAGGACCAAACCCAAGACAGAATCGGATCAGTACTCGCAATGGGAGGCAGCGAGAGCTCAATAACACCGCCCTCACCTTCGGTATTGAAGACCCCGAGCAGCCATTGCAGGTCCGCGAGGGAAGCGTCGAGAAGGGCCAGGACCTTCCTAAACTCAGCGGCACTAATTATGGTGATGACGCGGCGGAGGATGTTGTGGGGCTTGCACTTGCGAGCCAGGGCTAGGGCTTGCTCCAGGTTCCTGGAGACCTCAGCGGTGATTCGGTAGATGGGGCGCTCGTAGAGGGACTGAGCGGACGTGGTGAAGCGGGCGAGGGAGTGGAGCATCGGGGAGAGGCGGTCGACCTGCTTGCCCAGCTCGGAGCACTCGGCCTTGAACGACTCGGCCTCGTCCACCGCCGAGCGGACTCGCTCCGACAGCCCGATCAGGTGCGACAGCTCCTCGTCCACTCGCTTCTCCTCCGGCGTAGCCATTCCCGGAGCTTGCGATGGCGATGCAGTGACGAAGAGCATGTGATGAGGGTGCCTAAAAGTTTCGTGTCATACTAATTGCCGGCCGTACAGTGGGAGATTAGTATGGCATAAAGCTTTATTAAATGATGATAATTATGTATTTTTTTCAATAAAAAGACACGTCTCAGGGTAAATTAATCTTGAATGATGATGAAAAGAATTTATCTTGTGGTAAGTACACATTAAATTTTGAAGTGGTAAAAAGCATTTTATTATGGTAAATGAGAGTACCAAACATGACGAGATCTCGATGGAAGTGTTTTAAATATTAATGTAATATTTGACTAAGTCAATAGGTAAAGGCCTAAAAAGGAAAAAAGTTGATTGATCAATAAAGGGGAAATGACGCTCCACTATAAAAAGTAAAAAGACACCACCCGCGGAGAAGAAGGGAAAGAAGAAAGGTTTGTACCATGTATGCTCATGTGAACAGGTAGGGCTGCCAATTCAATTGTTTGTAATAGTGTCATTCATGTCATAGTTCTAAGACCAGCACGACATATTTAGTAATCGTGCTACAATTTTGAAACCAAGGCATGACCAATTTATAAATCGGGTTATATGATACAACTCTCCTCTTTATCCACCCTTCTCTCTCTTTTTCTCATGTTATTTTTGGCTTGAAGCCTTGAACCCACTTACTCGCTTCACTTCATTGTGTCTTTGCATCCTCATCTTTTCTATTTCTTTTACTATGGATCCAACTCATCCGCCGATGACAATTGGTAGAGCTGTTGAAAATATGAGCCAAGTTCGAGTCCATAAAGAAACTTTAATAGTTTGAAAAGATTTCCCATTAGAGTTGGTTTTCTATTTGAGTGATTACTTAGTATGAGTAGGTTTCCTATTTTTGATCTAAGTCTTGTCTATATATAAGGTGACTTTGCTGTGAAGAGCATGTAAGAGGCTACTTCTTCGAGAATTACACCTTGAAACAACAAGAGTGCTAAAGGAAATAAATCTTGTGATAAGATTTTCTTTAATTCTTTTTTGAGATTTTTAGAGATTATTTTGTGAGAGATTATGAGACTAAATATTGTATGAGTTATTTGATGTAATTAGGGACTGGAAACAATAAGTGAGTTTCGGTAATTCAAGTGTAGTTGTAATGTTCATTATATCGCTTGGTTTATAATATAATTCTTTACAGCTCTATTTGTGGATAAAAATCACATGCAGCAAGTTATGTAAATCTAGGGTACGATTTGTGTTTTTCATTCTATTTATTTTATTGTTTTTTTTTTTTGGTAAAAGTAAGTATTATAGAAGATTTTCAACCATACAAATGTACAAGGAGTGAGTCAAGGCTCCGACCCATACTCAACGGGACAACACGTCGCTAGAGTGGGGGGGGGGGCCATGTTCACACAAAGGAAAATACAACAATTTATTGTTTGATTCCTTATTACCACAACAAAAGCAATGGCTAAATAATTCCATAAAAATAGTTCACGACATTATATAAAATCCCCATCTTGTTGATCTTGGGATAAAGCTTGACTGAATTGCAAATTTCAAGGGAAGTTGCAAGCTTTCAGGAACTTAACCTCTGTCAAGAAAGTGTCACAGGCTGACATTTGAGATTGAAACCGTGCTATACCTAGGCTCCATTTGGCTCTTGTTTGGATGCCTAAGCTTAGCCTTTCTTGATGTATCGCTCGCTTACTCACTATCCCCACTCAAATCATAGAGAGAGAAGGTATTTAGATAGAGAAGCTCTAAGAAAGAATGGACTTATATTGCTCAAGCATTGGATGATACAAATAAGGGAGAGAACACTCCTATCTATACATGAGGTCTTCCAATTATTATAATTGATCACCCCATTATCAAACGGTTAAGATCCACTCTTCCCAACTATCGTGTTCCCTATTAAATACAGGACTACTATCTATCCCATTAAATACAAAAAAAATATCTTAAATACATTTCCCATACCATCCCTAAGAGTATTCTAGAATCCTCATGAAACCCTCGAACCAAAGACACTTCAAATCTTATGGATCATCTAGGTTATCTCTTCGGTCGATTGGATCACAAAACCTCCAATCTGAGACATTCTCCGCCACCCATATGGGCACTGTCCTCGGCGCTCTTAACTCAGAATTTTCACTTGCCCAATCTCATCCTTCCCTTGGATCACTAGTTCCCTCAAACATTGGCAATTCTTCCATCTTCGATGCCACTTGGTCTATCGCTTCTTGATTTGTTAGCTACGTGGCTCTTGAACCCTAACTCATTTCACAAGCAACACCTTCTTCGGTTCAGCTATTTTTGTGTTGTTTAACAAGTTCTCCACTTCCAAAAAAAACACCTGGATTAGCATCTCACTTTGAATTAACGTAGGTCATCCTAACTCCACCTTCGAGCTCTCCAGTGATTGTAGCTTCATTCTTAACTATCGGCCTTTCACCCACAAGATGTATCGTGGAGATGCTCTTAGTCTCCATCAACCCAAAGAACATTGGTAACATCAATGGACACCTTGCGTCAATAATAACAATTGACTTGGTTATCATATCAATCATGGCATTCGCACTATTAAAGAATTCCAAACCCACATAAGTTCATCTTCATCAAGTGGAATTACCTCAATAGAGAATTTGCCCATCCATTCACCATCACCAATGTGTAGTTCCACATTCCGAGCAATGCCAACGGGTGATACACCAGCTGAGTTGGCCGCTTTGAACCAAAGGTCGGTTAGTTCCACTCAAATTCCCAAACCCTTCACTGCTTCGCTCAACAAGAACATGTTGGACACACCCATGTCCACTAAGGCATAGAGTTTTGTGCTACTAACCATGACTTCCACGAATGACAAACTTGTACTTGAAGGCTTCTTGGGTGATGCTTGAGTCTTCACAGAATTGAGAATTTTCACGCCTTTGGGTTGTACTTCCCTATTCTCTCCTTGGTTTTTCCTCTTCTGACTATTGAATTGTCGAGAGATATCTCACAAAGCAAAGCAAAGATACTGCCATTGAGAGAGGAAATTGGTTTACTGTGGAAAAGGGAGGAAATGTATTGGGCCATGCATTCCAGAATTAGTTGGTTGAAATGGGGGGACAAAAACTCTAAATTTTTTCATGCAACAGCTATTCAAAGGAGGCATTGAAACAGAATCTCTATGTTGGCTACTGCAGATGGGGAATGGACTCGTGAGCCTAATGCCCTAAAGCAAATGACGATGGAATACTTTAAAATTTTTATATACCTCAACTGGACAAAGGAACTTTCAACCTGTTATTGACCAGATCCCCACTTTAGTTGGGGAAAACTTGAATCGAAAGTTGACGGCTACGGTCACTATGGAGCAAGTTTCAGACGTTGTAAGTCAGTTGGGTGCTCTCAAAGCCCTTGGTCCGGATGGTTTAAGTGGACAATTTTTTCAATGTCATTGGAAAGACATTCAACATGATGTCTTTTCGAAGTTAACGTCCATTTTTAGCACTGGATGCTTAAATGCTGAAATGAACAAAACCCAAATCACACTTATTCCCAAAATACCCAACCCAGAAAAGCTAGAACAGTTTCGTCCCATCAGTCTATGCAATTTCATCTACTAAGTTATTTCTAAAGTAGTGGCAAATAGACTAAAACCATTATTGTCAGATGTTAGTTGCGTAGAACAAAGTGCCTTTGTTAGGGCTGTCAAATTCAAGACAATATTCTCATTGTTCAAGAGGTGTTACACCATTTGAGAGTGCGGCCAAGTAAGAAGAAGTTCCAAGCCGTGTTGAAGCTTGACATGCAAAAGGCATATGATAGAATAGAATGGGACTTTTTGGAAGCTTGTTTACTGAAGATGGGCTTTCATGCGAAATGGGTAAGTTGGGTGATGCAATGTGTTACGACTGTTTCCTTCAGTATTAAATTTAATGGAGAGCCCCTCCCATACTTTACACCTTCAAGAGGTATTCGGCAAGGAGATCAAATGTCTCCTTATTTGTTCATCTTGGTGGCAAATGCACTTTCATCATTGATTAAAAGAGCTGTTGCAGATGGCACACTCTAGGGGATTAAATTGACTAGATCATGCCCTGTTCTGTCTCACATTCTTTTTGCGGATGATGCAATATTCTTCTTGGATGGAAATCTTAGTGAGTGTCAAAATATTGCTAGTATCTTGAATCAATACTGCTTTGCTTTTGGTCAGGCGATAAATTTGAATAAGTCAAGAGTTTTCTTTAGTCGGGGGTGCCCAATGAACTTGAGGTACAACATGGTGACTGAGTTGAGGGTTACAGAGATTGCGAAAACAAGGAAATACTTGGGGATTCCTTCTGATTGGGGAGCATCTAAAAAAGATATGTTCGCATGGATTTTGGCTTGGGTAGGCATGAAACTTGAAGGTTGGAAAGAAAATATATTGTCAAAGGCAGGAAAGGAAGTATTAATCAAAGCTGAGATGCAAGCCCTCCCCCAATATGCCATGTCAATTTTCAAAATACTTGTGTCCGTTTGCAAGGCAATCGAGCGGAAAATAGCTAAGTATTGGTGGCAAAATAATGAAAGAAAACAAGGGGTGCATTGGAAAAGGTGGGATGTGTTGAAACTCAGCAAAGAGGTCGGCGGACTAGGTTTTCGAGATCTCCTTACCTTTAACAAGGTAATGTTAGGGAAGCAAGCTTGGAGATTGTTGACTTTCCCTTCCACACTTTGGAGCCAAATCTTCAAAGGAATCTACTTCCCAACTAGTGATTTTCGGAAAGCAGGAAGAGGCACACGCCCCTCATGGGGTTGGCAGAGTATACTTTTTGGTCAAGATTGTATTTTGTTTGATGTTATGTGGATTGCTGGGAATGGGGAAAAAATCAAAATCAGAGAGGATAAGTAGCTGAAAAGAGGAGTATTGGAATGGCCTGCAAATAGGGGAGACCCTTCAAAAGTTGTTGATTTGATCCTAAAACCTGAAGCACGATGGAATAAAGCTCTTCTAGAAAAACTATTTGATGAACAAAGAGTGAAGGAAATTGTTGCTATTCCGTTAAACCCTATTCTCATTGAAGATAGATTAGTTTGGACAACCACCAAATTTGGGAAATATTCTGTCAAGAGTAGGTATCATAACAGCAGGAAAATCTGGAAGGTACACTTCAGAACTCACCATCCTCTTCATATCAGACCCCCCGAAACACTTTGGAGTAAAATTTGGCATATTCAAGCTGCCTCAAAGATCAAACATTTCCTATGGGCGGCTTGCCAAAATGCTCTCCCAACTACTGAAAATTTATTTAAAAGAAGGGTTGTACCTGAACCAACCCGTGCTATTTGCCGTCAATCACTAGAAACCGTCAAGCACTTGCATCTGCTTTGCCCTTGGACAAAGGAGGTGTGGTCTAGCCCTGTCTTGAACATAAATGTACAAAGTCATGGGCTAACAAGAATAGATGACTGGTTGCTAAACTACAAGAAATGTGTGCATACATCGACGGATCTGCCCCGTTTTGACCTTCTTGCTGCGACATTGTGGCTGATTTGGAAGGTAAGAAACAATTTTATCTTTAGGAAGTGCACCCCTCAACCTTATTCGTTGGTGGAAGAAGCGGTCCAACTATCCCAAGCTTTCACCAGAACAAATCCAACAAACCAAGCAAGAAAGAAGAACAAACCAGGTGCACCTCAAATCTGGAAACCCCCAAATCCAGGAACCTTCAAACTCAACGTTGATGGCTCATTCATTGAGGGAAGTATGGAAGGAGCGGTGGCTTGCGTGTGCCAAGATGCCGATGGAGTTTTGGTGGATGGGTTCGCTCGCATGGTTCCAACATCATCAACAATCTAAGTAGAAGCTATAGCTGTCTTGCAAACCCTTGAACGCATCTCCACACGAAAAGCAGAGCCCTTTGTACTGGAGTCTGACTGTTTGGAACTGGTAAGTGCAATATCCAACTCATCTACGGATCAGTTTGACTAGCAGGCACGTGTGTTTTTGGAGATGATTCAGGAGTCGCTGCTGGGCTTCTCAAATTTGACAGTCAGCTATTGTGCAAGGGAAGCCAACCGAGCTGCGGACTGGGCTGCTAAAACTCAACAACGCTCAAACCTTCATTCTAATTGGGTTTGTTCGCCACCTTCATCCTTGTGGACCATTCTATATTCTAATGCTTTGTCTCTAAACTTGGACTCAGTTTCCTAAATTAATGAAATTTAGTTTCACGACCAAAAAAATAAATTGTCCATTGAAAAGTAAGTTGAGTACTTGTCGAGGAAAATTATGCCACATAAGCCAACTTAAATTTGGAGTTGTTTCTTCCTTTTTAAAATGTTCATCGATGAAAATATCAAGGATTTGTTATGCCAAAGTAGGGTAGCTTCCGAAAAGAATCGTTGAACCAAGCTGAAATTGAGGAATTCACTATCCACTTGAAGGAACTTTAGATTTGGTAGCTCTGCAAATCCGGCAAGAGAGAAACGGTACTCCAAAAATTCCTCAAACTTGAGACACATGGCTTCCACCTTTTCGTTTCTCTGAATATTGAAATAAGACAAAATTATGAATAGGAAGGACAGAGGTTAGTTAATTAAGAAAAAAAAATCTTGGGACAAAGTTAGAATTTTACAAGAACGGAGCTTAATTATATTTTAATAATCAAACCCAGTATTGACCACGTTTCTTAGTAGTACTGCCAGTGCGTCCTTATGGTTCCACAATGTACGGTTCTAGGCCAATTCCCCCCCCCCCCC
>MU090059.1:0-47838 GCA_014858505.1 Corymbia citriodora subsp. variegata
TGGAAGCTGAGCCCCTTCACCCGGTTGCTCTTCGTCTCGAACTTCGTCAACATCCTCGCCGGAAATCAAAATTCACCCGGAATCTCCCCACTAGCAGATCGAATCGGGCGCGACCCAGATCGGCGGCGAACCTCGCGATGTCGTCGGACCCACTTCGTCGGTCGGCCCCGCGCGACGCGAATCGATCGGGACGGCGGCGCACGATCTCGGAGACGGCGGGGATCACGCGGAGGCTGGCGAGGGGAATCCGAAGAGATCTGAACCCCACGGTGGCATTTGGATCGGAGGAGGAACGAGATTCGCACAGTGTTAACGTGCGGCAGAGCGAAGAGAAGATCGAGCCCAACGCAAAACGCCACAATCATTATATATTCGGACCTTCGGTGGTTCGTTAATTTCGACCCCGAAAAGATTAAAAAGAAGAAAAAAAAACTTTGGTTTTGTTTAAAAAGAGTAAAGTAAAATTCATTATAAAATTCTGAGCATATGCTTCGGTGTGAATTATAGTCATTAAATTGTATTCGGTTTCATATGAATTTTTGTCTTCTGAACGAAAATAAGGGTGGCGTTTGTACTTCATAGAGATTCAATTACATGACTCATGAAATTTTTATCCGTAATTGACTGCATAGTTATAAAAGAAATTATCTAATCAATCATAAATTTGTTATACAGATATCAATTCAATTTTAAATTTTTCAATTTTGTCGATTTAATTCTGAATTTATGTACAAAATTCTAATGTAATTATTTTGGTCAATTTTCGCTAAAGATATATGACATGGCTTTCTAGTTACCATTGATATTTCTATAAAAAGTTTCCAATTAATTATAAATTTTATATAAATATCAATTCAATCTTAAATATTAATTATCACTAATATTTCTATGTGGCAAGCTAATAAATTATCTGAAGGATTATATTGGAATTTTGCATAAAAGTTTTATAATTGATTAGGCAAAAGTGAAAAGTTGAAAACAGAATTGGTATTCGTACTATGAATATAATATTAAGAGAAAAAAACATAAAAATCTTCCAAAGAAACAGTTGACAGAAAGAGTTACCTAAAGGGTGGCCCATGTTAATATCTCTAGAATTGCTAATTAAGGCCTGTTAGTGACACTTCTGGGAATAATTGATTATGTTCTTTTGTTCCCGAGAGTAGATTTGGAACATAAATACGTTTGGTAAATTTTTTGTTCCCGAGAGCAGATTTGGAACAGAAATGCGTTTGATAAATTTTTTGTTCCTAGGAACAAATTTGTTCCGAGAAATAGATTTGGAGTAGAATCAAGAAACAAAAAAAAGTTACTTCTCGCTCCTGGGAATAATTCTGAGAATCAATTTTTTTTTCTCTCCTCTTTTTTTCCCTTCCCTTTCTTCTTCTTCTTCCTCTTCCTCCTCCCACCCCATCATTGCCCCATCACCACCTCTGGGCCGTTGCCGGTGAGTGGCCAGGCAAGGCTCCAGCTTGTGCAAGCGCTATGAGGTTAAGTTGAGCCCTGACCTGGCAAGGCTTAACCTCGCAGATCTAAGCGAGGCTCAGTCTCGCCCGGCTGCCATTGGCGAGGCTCGAGCTCGCCTAGGCGGCGTGAGGGCGAGCCTTGCCTTAGCCTGGCGAGGCTGAGCCTTACGCTGGTTGGTGAGGTCGAGCCTCGCCGATGGCTGGGCGAGGCGAGGCGAGGCGAGGCTTGCTCGACCAGCCTCGCCTCACCCAGATTTGGGGAGGCGAGCCTTGCCGGTGGCCAAGCAAGCTTACAGCGAGCTCGTTAGACCTTGCCTAGCTGCTCGCCGGCCACCACCAATGGCGGCGGCCAAGAAGAAGAACGGAGAAAAAAGAAAAAGAAAAAGAACAAAATTATAACAAAAAGTACTAAAAATTAAAAGAATTAAAAGATTAAATTTTTTTACCAAACGTATTTTTGTTTCTAGAGTAAAAATTTTAAACAATTTATCAAATACCTTAAATACTCATAATTTTTTTTTTGAGAGCAGAATAAGAAAATATATTTTTGAACAGAAATTATTCTCAAGAGTAGAATCGTTGCCAAACACACCTTTAGTGATATTAAAACTCTTGAAACCTTTTTTTTTTTTTTGAACAAAACTATTGATGTAAAACAAATTCTAATTGGAAACAAAAATGAGTGGAGAATGTAAGAAAAATACATATTCCAAAAAAATAATCAATTTCTTGCAACATGGAGTCCTTTATGTCACTCTTAGAGACGGTTTAAAAAAAAACTAGATATCATATATTTACATAGAGACTAACAGATTAGCGATATGGAGAAGAAATAACATTTCCTATTTATATTTTAAGCCTGTATTTTATATTCAACATTATTATTGTATATTAGATAGATATAAATATATTATCTTTCTAGAGATATAGGAAAGGTGGATTTGCATAAAAATATAGAATCTATATATCTTGCCTTTGTGAAAACTGAAATGACCCTTAAATTAATTTTATAATTGTAAACTCCAACTTTAGAAGTTAATTAATAACCAGGTCGTAAGGTATTTATTTATTATCATCCAAAAAATAAAGCATGGGAGATTTTGTTTTATAAGCGAAATTCACGTTGAAGTCAATTTTTTGTAAGGTTGATTACTTCTGGAAATAATTTCGTAGGAATTGGCATATCCCAATTTTGGAGACAGTTTCATAACAATTGAGAAGTCTAAATTTGACTGATATAATTATATTGTAGGGTTATTGTTAAGTCGACCTCTAGGTTAAGAAAAAAATGCATGCCTCCACTATTAAATGTGTGACACGTGTATTTGAAATTAGTTTGGTAATTGAACTTTTGTGCGTATCAATTGAAATTTTGCACTAACATTGTGAATTCAAAAACAGATGCAAAAGTTGCTAACTTCCGATTAAATGTAGGAGAACGACGAAACCGATAAATTAGTGTATGTTTTGATTACTTAAAAAAAAAAAACAAGTGATAAACCCACGCGTTCACGTGGATTTAATTATTTCGAAAAATGTATATTTTTATATGGTCACTTAATGATGCCAGATTGGCAAAATAAGGACCTTTGTCTGGCGAGAAGGGTTTGTTGGGTAGGTAGACATCCTATATGCAAAGAAAATACCGCATTTATATAAAAGTTCAAATTTATTCATTATACATAGAGCAAATACCATTAAAAACTCTAAATTATATAACTTATGACAATTTTATCATGAATTTTTTTGTGCCACAAAAAATCTCAAACTATATCACTTGTGATAATTTTATCTTGAACTTTTTTTGTGCCATCAAAAACTCCAAATTATACCACTTGTGACCCAAACTTTCTGACAGAAGGGCATTTTCGTCATTTTCTATTTTTCTTTTTCTTTTCTTGACAAAGGGAAGCTGGTAAGGCCACCCTCGCCGGTGTTGGAGTTGGGTGAGCCTTCGGCGGCCCTTGCCTAACATCGGCGATGGCCACCCACGCTTGGGTAACCTTTGCTAGCATCGGGTGAGGGCCATCTAAGCGTGGACGACTAGATCCGATGAGGGCCGCCCTCATTGGTGTTGAACAAGGGCGGCCCTCATTGGTGTCGAACGAGGGCGACCCTCATTGGTGTCAAGGGAGGGCTGTTAAAGCCTCGCTCGACCCCGATGAGGGTGGCCTCGCCAACTTCCTTCTATCAAGAGAAAAAAGAAAAAAAGGATGAAAATGCCCTTCAGCCCAAAAAACTTTGGGGTAAATTTGTCATAAATAGTATAATTTAGGATTTTTTGTGATACAAAAAAAGTTTGGAATAAAATTATTACAAGTAATATAGTTCAAGATAAAATTGTCACACATAGTATAATTTGGGGTTTTTAGTGACACAAAAAAAAAGTTCAGACTAAAATTATCACATGGAGTATAATTTAGGATTTTTTGTGGTATTTGCCCTTATACATATCAATTTATATATACGGTACAGAACAAGCTTCATGTTTGAAACTTGTACAAGCGAGAAAAGTGGATAATATATGCCGTATGTTAAGCATTTTCAATAATTCTTCTTAAACTAAAAAATTAGCTCGCAACGCTAAAAATAAAGTCTGTATAAGATGAGAAAGATGAGCATTATTGAATCATTAAGGAGGCAACTTGCAAATAAAAAAAATCCGGACCGTATTGAACAAAATACAAGATCTTATTGAAATGCATTAAGACAGGATCTCTGTAAGCGATACCACAAGAAAGGTGATAATCCAAATAAATTTCCTAAAAAGAGGTAATGCTAAAGAGGGATTTAATCGTGCCAAATATGCATATGCAATGTGAAAGGTAAATGGTGGATTTTAAAGTATGATCTAAAAATATTCTACACGTAATGCAAGCGTAAATCTCAAGCGAAAATTGTACTTTTTTTTTTAATATATATTTGATGAAAAGGGAGTCTATTCTAAATGATGAAAGATGCAGATTCGATCTTTATGGAATCCTAGAAATATATATATTTTTAAAATTTAAATCAATGAAAGTACTTTCTAATTGATTAAACGTGCAATACATAACTTTTGTTTCTCTGACTTAAAATGCCGGGAAATTTTAGAATTAACTAATAATAACAAGATAAATGATAACATATATTATCTTAAATGCGCGTTAGAACACTTGTTTATCAACAAAAAGGTTTAATTTTCTACATTTTTTTTGTTATGTAAAATCCTATTCTAATACGATGCAATGAGATGTTTTTCTTTTCTAATGATAAAATTACTAAAACTTACCAAAAAGATGGAACTACTCCTATTATTCTATAAGCACGTATGGGTTTACATGCTGCACATGATATGTTGAAAATCGAATAGGAAAAAAAAAAGAGTAGTTGGAAATAGGTCTTATTCATACGGAATTACATAACATTCTTGATAATTGCTTCAAGAAGAATCAAGAAATTACTATTAGGTTCACATCGTCAATCACGAGACATTAAAACTTAAACCACTTATCTCGAACAAATGTTGTGCAAGAATGAAGAGGATCGCATCGAGGCAAGAAAAGGCATTAGAACAAATTGCTAATCTAACGATCAATGATCCCAGCTCTATTTAACTCGAAATAAAAGTTATACTCTTCTCTCACCTTTTTCTTTTTCCACCTGAGCTGTAATTTTCCGATTTTCAATCCCCTAAAACTCTTCAAGAATGAAAAAAATATTTTGTGAGTTTGATAGGGCGTAGGATTTGTGTGAAACCACTCAGAGATCAACAAATGGTAAAGGCAAGCCCTCTCTTTCCCTGCTCCGTTAATGCAATGTTACTCTGCTCTCTCTCTTTCCCTCTTCACATGGCTCAGCTTTCTCCTCTCTCCCTCCCTCACGAAGGCGCGTCCAACATTCGTAAGCTACGCCGCTGCCTCCACCGGTTGCCTCTTGGATCCCCATCGATGGCGTCGATCCCAACCACGCCATCCCCTCCACCTACGCTGTCACCTCCCAAAGCGCCATTCGGGCTTCGATTCATCCCAGTCATTGTTTGGAGTTGAAGAATCACACTGGAATCTCAAAGACCCATTTGTGGCTCTGATTTGTCCATGCTGCCCTGATTGTCATGTCGCTCCATGAGTGTGTCTCTATACGTAAACCACACCACCGCCTCCGCTGTCGCCTCTTAGAGCCCCATTGGTGGTATCGATCCCGACCATGCTTTCGCCTCCAGAAGCCTCATTTGTGGCTTTGATTCATCCTAGCTATTGCGCTGGTTCTTGATGACCCCCCCCCCCCCCCCCAAAAAAAACCTCCAATTCCAGGGTTGAATAATCATACACAAAATCTCTAGAGACTCCAATCTCTTCAAGGTGATGCGCATTCTTGATCGAATTTGATTTCTTGAGGTGAATTTTGTGTTCTGGTCGGTAAGTGTCTTGTTATGCTTGTCTGGTTTTTGAGTTTTGTTTCGAATTTTGAGATTTTGTGTCTTTGTTATTTTTGTGTATTGAAGTTTGTAAAGGTGTAGATTGTCGAATTTGAGTTTTTAGTGATCTTGTACTTAATATACAATTAATCTGATGAAACTGAAGCATGTAATCCTCTTTGTAGACAACAATCTCATATAAAATCTTCCTCACCATCTAGGTTTCGTTCTTTCAATATTAAAATCAGAATTTCAAGAGGTCAAATACTATTTCATTTTGATCAAGTTCTGGATTTGTGCAAGACTAACCTTTTCCATTCGATTTTTGAAGTGGGTCTGTTTCTATGAGACAAAGTGGAAATCTAGCAATGATGTCTCCTGGACATGACAACTACATACTTTAAGCTTTCCAATGAGTCTAATATTGTAGGGATGTAACCCAAAATGATAGGGTTCAAATTTTCTAAGAACAAATAGAATCTATTAGTGCAAGTGCTCTATGATGATGAGTACTTGTGTTGTTTTCCTATGCACGAAAATTTCATGTGTGTGTATGTTTATGCATGATGTGTGCCATGCTTGTTGAGAATGCTTGCAGGGTAATAGGGTTCACCAGAAGTTTGGCCACATGTGAGCTAGAGATTTTCCCCAATGTGGCCTGGAACGAATGTTGGGAGGAATTCCCATAATGCTATATGTTCCCTGGATGTCCCAAAATGGGATGCTTGGGGCTAACAAGGTTCTCCAAAAGTGACTTGCACGGTATCGATTTGCCATCAGTTAAATCCGTGAGATGGTAGTGGTTATATTATTTATGGCATGGCAAGTGCAGGTGGACATGTGTATTATGTGTGCGGCATTTGGCATGTGCATAGTTGATTTGTGGTTATTTGACATGAGAAATTAGTTATTGTATTGCATTAGTTATTAATTGGCAAGCTTAGGAACTTGAGAATATGTTAGATCAGCTGATTTATGAGTTTATTTTATGTTTTGCTAAGCTATGACTTACTCCTATTGAATTACCTTTCTCAAATAATTAAGTATGGTTGTACCTTCAGTCGCTTGTTACGGTCAACCCTTTAAGTTCGATGGGTATCTGGAGGAGTTTACCTTTCTCGGGTCGCAACATGTTTTTATTTGTTAGAGTTCCACAATTTGGATAGACACAGGGCGTACCCAAAAAATCCTATTACGTTTTGTTGCATGGTTTGTTTGGGTAGGAGATGAGCTGATAGAACCTTTGCGCCAGTAGCACGACAGTGACAACGGTGATGATAGTGACAATGGACCAGATGAATACAATGATCCCAAGGTGGAAGAGCAAGACAGTGATGGCTAGGAGTGACTGCACGAGGTAAGAGCAAATAGGATAGTGAGTTTCCGTTAACCGTAATCCGCGACATGTCACTTTTTGGGTTGTTAATCATGAAGATGCATGTGGGTGGCAGTTGATGATGAATATAGCCACCCTTGGCTGATTGTAGGGGAGCGAGTTACTTTTTTGGGTATACTCCGATGTTTAGTTTAAGTAAGGTGTTTTGTTGTATCGCCCATGTAATTAAATGATAAAAATGAAAACTGCCCTATTTAGCCTCATCAAAGTCTTGTTTGATTCATGTTATAAATGGTTATAAGGTTAGAACGAGTCTATATAAGAAAAGGGTTACAAACCTAGGATGTGACAGGATTGTCCAATGAACATTTTTCTGTCCTTAACATACTATGTCTACGGCCAGAATCATTGAAACAAGCAAGTTTCTAATAACCAAAAAAGATCCCATGGAAGTAGTAGGAGCATATGGTGACCTAAATCAACAATTCCTGTTAACTCTTCCATCTCTCTCTCAAATTTTCCTTACATAAAGCCAAACTAGTTGCTCTCTTACTCTTCACACCACTGCACTTTTCCTCTTTTATGTCTTTATCAATGTGGGTAGCTCTTTTCCCAATCACAACAAGGTTGCTATTCAACTTTCTAATTTTGTTACATAGTTCACAATATACATACAAGTGAAATTATGAAAAAGAAATAGAAATGACAAAATCCAATGTGTTAATCGTGTGTCCTTGTTAAGCAGTTCGTAGTAAGAACTATGGGCAAGCATGTTTGGGACTAAAGAGTAAGGATGCTGCTCCCCCAGCCTCATCACATTATTTCACCTAATGGTGGACTATTAATAGGGGCATTGAAGTTGTGATTGTCTTGTTAAGTAAAACAAAATGCATTATCTAGTCCCCTGTAGTGAATGTATTACCCCTACTTGGAACCCCAGAGAACATATTCTCCCATTGTGCTAACCTATCTCACACTAATATATGTTCACATCAAACAACACAAAATGTAGTTGTTTGATGTCACTTGCCAACAATCTATCTTTCTTATTAAATGAAGAAGATTTCAGTAGCTAAAATTCTAAACTTGGTCTCCACCATTATAATAGCCTAGGACTATAATTACAAACCATTTCTTTTTCTAGTACAAGTCCCACAAAATAATGTATAGCTAGAAGAATGCGATAGAGGATAGGGGTGATCGGGTCTAGACCTAGACCTTGTACTCGACTTGTTATAACCGATTTCCATTTTTTAGACCCTATACCCAACCCTATTTGCATTGGACCCTGTTTTAGACCCAACCCTATTTTTCCGGGCCAAGAACAAGGTCAACCCTGTTTTCATTAAAACCTGTTTTATTAAACATAATAATTTTTTCACAGAAAGAAACCTACACTGCATAATCATATGAGCAACATCTACATGAAGAGAAGCAAATCATAAAGAGCCAGAATACCATCTACTTGTTAATACTTATAAAATGTCACCAAAAATTCATCCACAAATAGAATCTCAATCCTGTGAAAGCCAAAGGGGTAACTCTACCAAGATGCCTTGCTTGAACGTCCCATACAGGATAGTTGTGGACCTTGTAACACACAAGATTAGCATTCAGTTTTGTGCTCCATAACCGAACTGCAATATTAAAAAAATCCACCAATTAGAAGTCTCTAAAAATCATTAACTAGGAAAAAGTTGAAAAATAGAAAGCTGGATGTGTATATAAGGACATCATACTTGTGGAGTCAGCTGATGAGGTGAGAATAAAATCATCCAAAGGACTAAAAGTAGCAGAATGGATAGGGCCTGAGTGACCCTAGAAAAGGGTGTAAGATCTCCTCTCACCATTTGTCCCCACTACCTATTCACCATTACTGGTATCATTTTCACCTTGTAAAATAGCTGAGAGCTGCACTCTTTAGTACCCTTACCATGTTGCCAGAGAACTAGAAAACTGAAAATGTTTACACCAACTTACAAGTACCAAACTACTGCCCAAGCTTTGCCATGTGCCAAACCTATGGAAGCACAATATATGCTAGCAAAATTAGGATGAGAAGCAATAGCTTGCTGTCTTTAGCATTAAGGAATTAGAAACAACCTTCAACGATGAGTCTAAAAATCCACTAGCAACCAAAGACCCATCTTGAGATATTGATGAACAATTTAATCTGAAACATTTAGCATAGTCGAAAATGTGAGCACTCATGAAGCATAATGTACAGTACACTCAATTTGGGGGGACAAAGCAAATATAGCCATGCAAATACTTAAACAATACTCGTTGACGAGTACTATTTCCTCCCACAATTCAAGGAAATGGTTGGTGTCTTGATGGAAATAGAAAACTTGACTAGCTCTCCATTGGTCACCCACACTTGTGCAAAATCTTTAACAAAAATCTACAATTCATATACAAAGAAAAATCAACAAGAAACCGTGCTCTAAAATCATGTGCAAAAATTATAGTTTAATGAATTCTATTTACTTACCACAAAATTGGAGTTTCCACAAAATGGTCTACTTTCCAATGATAATGTCCTCAGTAAGATAATCCAAATCTAAAATCCATAAAACAAATGAAATAAAGCATTCACTCAATAGATACTTATGCAAATGAATTACAAGATAGAAAGAAATATATGTGACTTACCCGCCTCAAACTTTTCTGCATTCTCGATGCACTCTTCAAATTAATCAGCATGCAAACAGCTCTCAACTAATCTTGAGTGCAAATCAAGCCTTCCACCATTTTAGGAGTCAAAGAACTTCTAAAGCCGTCAAGTATACGTCCCGATGTACTAAAAGTCGACTCCGAAGCAACTATAGTCATGGGAATAAACAAAACATTGTGAGCCATCAAAGATAAAATTTTATACTTTGACCCACTACTCTTCCACCACATCAAAAGGTCGAGATCAAGGACATCTTTACTTTCAGCTTCAAGATACCGATCAAGCTCAGATTTATTTTCATTGAACACTCTTTTCTTCGCATGGAGAAAGGTTTTATGCCAAGCTTCGATTTCACACTCATCAGTATTGGCATTGGAAGCACTACTACCGGTACTCACATTTGAACTACCATCCTTTTTTTTAGTAGAAGAACCAACAAAATATTGCTCATTAAATTTATACAAACGCTCCAAGGCAGTCTTCACTTTATCATGCATGTCATCAACTATCACTTCATCATCATAAATTTGTTCAAAACAGAATTTCACATAGGTCAACTTCTTTATAGGATCCAATGCAACCATAATCAAAACCATCATATTTATTTTATCTAAACTTCCATAATACTTGTCAAACTTCTCTTTCATTTTTATACCCATAGATTAAAGTTTTGGGTCCAAAGAATTTACTACATTATTCAAATATTTATATAACATAGCTATCCCCTCAAAATACTCATTTGAAGTAATATATGAGCTTCTTGACATCCTTTTGGTTGCATCATAAAACCGTTTCAAAAATTTACAAAGAATGGTGGCATTTTCACAATCTTCATCTTGTAGAGCATCATGATCAATTTCCCTTAAAAAAAATAAATCATCTTCTTATATCCTTTGAAAAGCTTTCTTAAACTTTACGGCGGTATCTAACATCATGTAAGTGGAGTTTCATCTAGTGGCATAAATCGGAATGTCTTAGCTCTTGTGGGAGAGCTCCTCACATACCTAACTACATTTTGGATACGTGCAATAGAATCACGCATCTCATTTAATCCATTTTTTACTATCAAGTTAAGTATGTGAGTAGTGCACCTCACATGTAAAGTATCGTCATTCAAAATTAAAAACCCTTCTCTTGAAAACTTTTCCTTCAAATAACTAATAGCCACATCATTTAAACTAACATTATCCACGGTTATTATGGGCACCTTTTTTTTTCTATGTCCCAATCACAAATGCATTTCTCCACCATTTTTCTAATCTCCCTACCCTTGTGACTATACATTACTACAAAATTGATGATTCTTTTATGCAACTTCCAGTTTTCATCGATAAAATGTGTAGTAAGACACAAATAGTTCAAATTTTGAATGGAACTCCACATGTCAGTCGTCAATGCAATCCTAGAATTAAGCTTATCAAAGTAAACTTTCAAACAAGTTCTTTCACTTATATACAATTTTATACAATCTCTAGCCATCGTAAATCGTGAAAGATATTGGAAAAGAGGCTGTAATTCAGTAATAAAATCGTGAAAACCAACACGCTCGACCATAAAAAAGGGATGTTCATCAATAATAATCATTCGAGTAAGCATGCATCTACAACGTTCTTGATCAAATTTCCATGTTGTTAAGATGCTACCATCACCAATAGTATTTTCTCCTGCCTCACTAGCCACATCTTTGTTACGTGATGCAAACAACATTTACTTCTTATCGACACGAGGATACTTTTTACACTTTTTCAAGTGCTTCCACATAGTAGACATTCTATAATCAACATTATATCCATACTCGATCCCACAATGAATGCACTTCACTTTAATTGTTTTCTTTGTTTTCTCTTCTATGCATCTTGAAAAATTATCCAAAACCTCTGATTGATTAGCTCGCTTTTTACCCAAAGAAGGACGAGTGTTGGGTGCCCTCACCTTATTTGTCGCACTCACGGTCGTGGATTCTACTTCATTAACTCCATGGAATGGCAATCCCATGAGAGGACTCATTTCATTTTGTCCATCCACTTCCATTGATATGCTTTTTTCTTGATCCATCGACTGAAAACATATTATAAAACGATGTCAGGATTCTGCTAAAAAAAATTATATAAGAGATGGATAGTGCAAGGCTAAACATGTATTTGACCAACAAGAAAGTGCAAAAAGGGCACAAACTCACTCCTCAGCATCTAAATCAAAAGGAGAGGGAAGGAAAATGTTCACGCATCAATGGTATTAGTCCAATTTGAAAATGACAGCTAAATCAATTCCTGCCTCTTCCTATTGATCATGATGATATATGTTTCCAATAATCTTAAATGGGAGATCTTGAAAATTAAATATGGATTCATTTTGTAATATATATATATTTGAAAGAGCTAATTAAACCTGCACAGTCAAGATTGAATAAATCTATATCATTATGAAAAAATTGCCAAAATAAGCTGTTCTCATTCGACAAGCCCAAAATCCCTCGGGGTGAACAACAATTTGAACGAAATTTAAAGACTTGGTCCAGCTTCTATAAACAATTCCCGCTTTTTCCTATCAATCATGATGATATATACTTCTAATAATCTCAAATAGGACATCTTGAAATTCAAATATGGCTTTATTTTATAATATATATATATATATATATATATATATAGTTTTTGAAAGAGCTAATTAAACTTGCACAATCAAGAATAAATAAATCTATATCATCCTGAAAAAATTGCCAAAATAAGCTTTTCTCATTCGACAAGCCCAAAATCAATTGAAGTGAACAACAATTTGGACGAAATCAAAAACTTGGACCAGCTTTTAAACTTGCACAATCAAGTAACAATTCTAGAGCTTGACTAAATAAATCTAAATTTCCCTCGTTTTGTCAGTAACCCAATTAACAGTATCTCCCGAAGTGACAAGATCCAAACCTCCCAGAATATTCGTCTTAACTCAGCAAATCACAGATCATGACTGTCAGGAGAAAATGGGGAAATCAAGCCGTGCTACTGCTTACCTCAAAGTCCAATCTTCATCGGATAGAACGACAGAGGATGGTCGGCAAAATGGTCAGTTCTTGCACAAAGAAGAACACTTTCTTCAAGTCTTCATTCAATCGAACAAAATCAATTGAGAGAGAGCATGAAAAATACAAACTAAAACTAACCTGAGTTGAGAGAGAGAGAGAGAGAGAGGGATCGAATAGAATCACATGGCTCGGGTCGTGAGGGCAACGAACCACAATGAAGGGTGACGGATGACAGTGGAGTCGGCCACAGCTCGCTTGTCACCAAAACAAAGAGGCAATGGCTTGCGAGCAACAGTGTCTTGTCACGAAACAAAGGTGACGGCTTCACCTATGTTGGGTCGTCGTCGAGAGAGAAGAAGTGACCAGCTACCATCAGTCGAGTAGTAGCTAAAGTCGTCAAATCGAGTCGATCTCACACCTGAGGGCGATGTGAAGATCACCTGGAATCTCTCATTCTAAACCACCAGCTTGGAATCTTGTCAAGTTTCCAACTTTTCAGAGTTTCACTTGTTGTAATTTCTGATCAAGAGTCTGTTGAGGAGATTAAGGTTCCTGAGAGAGAGAGAGAGAGAGAGAGAGAGAGAGAGAGAGAGGATCGAACAGAATCACGAGGCTTGGGTTTGTGAGGGCAGTGGACCACAACAGAGCCGGCCACAGCTCGCTCGTCACCAAAACAACGAGACAATGGCTTGCAAGCAGCAGCTTCCTGTCACGAAACAGAGGTGATGGCTTCACTTGTGCTAGGTCATTGATGGGGGAGAAGAAGCGAGCAGCTATCGTCGGTTGAGTAGCAGCTAAAGTCATCGGAGCGAGTCGATCAATTTCACACCTGAGGCGACGCGACGATCACCTACAATCACTCGTTCTGAACCACCGGCTTCGATTCTTGTCAAGTTTTGAACTTTTCAGAGTTCCGCTTGCTGTAAGTTCTGATCAAGTAGTCTGTTGAGGCGATTAAGGTTCCTGGATTTGGAGGAGTCTTTGTGGGAACTGCTGCAATTGAGATTTGAGAGAGAGCGCTAGGGTTTGGTTTGCGTTTTGCAATTGTCAAAGTTGAGGATTATGTTCTGTAACTTCTGTTTTTGTATTTCTTTTTTTAGCTTTTCGTTCCATTAAAAAAAAAATCGGTTTGGTCCAGGTGGGTTTCACTTAGAACCGGTTCCCAAAAGCTGGAATCGGTTATCGGACCGGTTTCACAGGGAACCGATTCCTAGACCGGTTTTTCGGGTGGTCTGGGCCGGTTCCCGGGTAAACCTGGTCCGCTTGCACACCCCTAATAGAGGACCTTAAGTATAAACATTCCTTTGGCTAGAGGAGAAATTATAGAAGGGCTATACTATTATCTTTAGTCTTTAATCAAAGAATGAATAGACTCATCGAAGGAGCACAAAACCTTGTAGTTAAATTGGGAAATTGATATGGTTGTTAAAGAAAACCCAGAAGACAGAGCCATCAAGAGCCACGATTATGAGTACAACCATTATAGTTTCACTATATCATGTACTCAGGAAGTAGAACGACCACAAGTCAAAAAGTCACTATTTTCCACTAAGCGACAAAACAAACGACTAGCACCCTGCAAACTCAATCATATAGATTGGAGAATTCAATCACCCGACCAACCTCATAATCCCAAAACCAGAAATTATTCCACTTAATTCCATCTCAATTACCTACGAAAACTCATCAAAGAAAAAAAAAGAGGAAATTGTCAAAGCCCAATGAAATTCACCTAATGATTGAGGGTGGTAGGGTCGTACCAAGCTCAATGAACCTCTCGACTCTCATAGAAGAGCTTCTTGTAAATAGCTCCTTTACATCCAGAATCCCATTTCAGCCCACAATCTCCCACAAATCAAAATAAATAACAATCGAGCAGACAAACCGCAAGAAATTGACACAAATTCGGAGATCCTATTCCAAATCAAAACCCTTGAACACGATGGGTGGATTTGAAGGGAAGGCGGAGTCATCGCAGAGGAGGTAGAGTCGCGGAGTCAAAGATGGAGTTGTCGAAGAAGAGAAGGCTAAGTTGTCAAACACTGTCTCACAAACTTTAGGTTTGTACGGAAATGTGTTTGAGTTGAAGCCTTCAAATAAGTAGTGTGTATGTGTCTTGGGTTGACCAATGTTCTAACCTGCACATGACCCAAAATATATATTTTGCTTGCTTTATAATCATCACCCAAATAATATTAAAACCCGAAACATGTACTATACTTATTTCGTGTTTAGATCAGGTCGGGTTGGGTTTTTGGGCACTCCTACCAATTTGTTTAATTATGGATTTGAAGAAGACTAAAAATTAAAATTTACCAAGTTGTGTGGCTGAAGTGTAGCTTAGACACGTGAGATTTTGAGAGAGAATCCGATATTGAAATTTGCTTTGAGACTTTTTAAAGATATGGCGCATGGAAATGATACTTTCTTGTTTTGTGAATAGATTACTACACTTATATACACACAAAATTTTCTTTTATAGTTTGCTCAGTCCGTTCAATCTAGAAAATTGTATATGAAAGATAGAGTATCCATTAAGCATACAAGGCATTATGAATTTTCTTATCAGCTTTGTGGTAGAAGTCCTAATATATGATCTTCTACAAACATCTTACATGAAAAAGGCAGAGGATTCTTCATGTTTAGTGGAAAGGCATTAGTGCTAGAATTGTTCTTTGTACAAGTACGAGTGATTGTATTCTAAAAATGTTTTGTATTTCATTAGGAGAGAACTTTGAAAAATTATCTTTATTTTAAAGTCATCACCTCAATTAATTTTGCACGTGTAAAGTTATCGAATGGCCAAATTAGAGAAAATTCCTCACTTATATTATGTATGTAGAATATATTGTGCTTTCTTAAATAACGAATGAGAAGTTGTTTTTCTTGCAAAAACACTATGTTGATTAATTTTTATTCATTTTGTTGCAGTATGAAACTTCTCATTTTACACAAGTAATGCATGAAAGATTTTGACTTTGTAGTAGGAATGGTTTTTTTAAATTAGCTTGCAACATATCATAAACATGTAGCATTTGCAATTGACAAAAGATTTAGAGTGAGGGAGGGTAATATGGTTGAAAATAGAAAAAGAGAATCAACCCAATGAATTTTTATGTGTAATTGTGAGGGGCATTCTGTTAGTTCATCTAATCAAGAAAAGAAATACGACAGGTTTGAAATTAGATGTGGGTGTTTAGATCATATCAAATTTAAGGTTAATAATAATGTCTATGAAGTTATATGTCTGTTTTCGAGTATAATCATGCATTTGTCCTAGGGGATCAAAAGTATTTGATTAGATGTAGAAGGATGATATTTGATATTTGCAAGGGTAATTTAGTTGACATGATTAAAGTAGGTATTAAGGGACTACGACTTATAAGTTCCTAATAAACGAAGCAAGAGGAAGTAAAAAGTTGGGTTTCATCCTACATGATTGTTCAAAAAACATTTCAGACATAAAGATCTAATAAGATAAGTGGAAGAGATTGCCAAAGTCTTTTGAATTATTTTCATTGCATTCAAGTGGGGAAACCCAATGTTTTTTCTATACTATATAGATGTCATGACCTAACCTCATAAAGTAGGTTGGACCACCTAGAGGTTTGGCTAATGGATTACTAAGCCTAAACTTAGCTCAGGCTCTCCTAAGCTCATACCAATTCGTAACCTAAGGTTTAAGTTTTTAGTATGCAAATGATTTTTACTTAGAGTCGCCACTAATCTATTTTTTGGTGGATCGATTAGAAACCCAAGTAAAGTAACGGAAGAATTACTTTACTTCTACGATCCAGAAACTATGGGGTCGGAAACTTGATTACGTTAGATTTCTCTAATGCCATTTCGGTATATTTTTCTCTTTTATTTTTAAAAAAATGATTTGCAGGCAATTTGGATTGATTTTAACCTACTCCCTAACATGTAAGATGATCAAGCACATGCGCAATCATCATTTAACATTCAATGATCAAAGCATTAAATAAATCGTGAGGAAAGGGAGGAAGTTACTTACCTTAAAGCTACGAAAGCATCTGCAATATTAGTTAGAAATCACATCAACCTAAAAGTGATTTCTAATTAACACACAATTACTCAAATTTTTGGATTTTCTCTTATTTAATAAAGCCTAAAATGTCTAAAATGACATGCGACATGCAAATTATATGTAATGGACATTAACTATATGACCTAATGAGATGACAAGAATAATGTTAGATTGACACTATCCTAATGTGGCGCATATTTAAATGATTCTAAATGTGCAATGACTAGATGACATGTAAGTGATAGTCTAATTGTACGTGACACACACATAATTTTTTTATATTTTCTTTTTCTTCTTTTTTATTAAATTCGAAATTAAAATTGCCCAATAATTAAACATGCAATTAAAGAAAATTTAACATCATAAATTAATGTTTTTTTTGGGTATTTTTATTTAGAAAAAAAAATCGAAATAAGAAATTACCCTAAATACGCAATATTATCTAAAAAAGAATTTACTCTAGTTTATTGCCTAATCTTTTTGGATTTTTTTTAAAGAAGAAAATTATTCAAATAAGGCAATATAGAAATAAATCACATCCACATCGAGCATGACACCAAATCATGTAAGGTACCATCCACGTCTATTTAATATGGAAATAAATTGACGAATAGTGTCTCAGGCATAAGATTGGATTTGCCAATTTTTTAGAAAATTGCAAATCATATCTCGAGTATAAGATCGGATCGAAGATTTTTCCGTGCGATTGCGAGTCATATTTCGGGCATGAAATCGAACTGACAATCATATGCACGTTATGAAATTAGGAAAATTTCCTAATTTAAAAAGCTACTCAATATTGCGAATGGGATAATATATAATGAATTTCATTCTCGTGCATCAACGAATTTCAAATAAGGAAACAAAGTATTTGAAAATTAGACAAGATATTTTACCTAATTCGAATATTTGCTTATGATTTGGCAATTTGCAAACCTTAATTGTCGAGTGATGGATCAGCGGGGGCTTACTCAATGGTGGTGATTTCGGCAACGGCTCCATGTTGGCCAGTTGGAGGAAGAAGTTGTCCCACGATGCTCGAAGTGGCAACTAAAAAGAGCAGTAGAGTCCTCAACAAGTGACGGCGTGTAACTGCGAGCAGGAGCAGTGTGAGCGTCAATAGCGGCAATGTGGATGGCGATGATGGTGAATGACAGAAATAGAGGAGGGCGAGCTCAGGCAGTAAGGATGTCGAACTCAGGATGGCAAATTAGTGTGGCAGTAAGGTGTCACGGTTTGTGTTGGCTTGAGACAACAATTGAAATTTCAGGCAGCTCCGTGGCTAGGCAGTGATGAAAAGATATCAATGGATCGCGCTCAGCTTCTCACGCCAACAGTGAGTGACAAGCGACAGCAAGTGGCAACAATGCTTCATTGGGAAACTTGCGAAAACAGAGAAAAATAGCACGGATCGGCATGTGGTATCTCGACTTGGGGCAGGTAGTAGTTTGGCTCATGGTGGATTACGAGAGCCTCTCTTGGTGTCGCGATAGTCAAAACGTTGGTTGACGTTTGTAGAAAGAACATCGAACTATATTGCTCGTGTGTGTATTGTGCCCCCACCCCCATGATCTTTTGTGGCCGTTTGTGTGGCGGGGAGTATTGACAAAATAGAAACTCGTTAGACAACACAGCAAAACTCACAAACTAAGGCATCGGATCAGGGACATGTGTTCATTGTAGGAGATTCAGCAAAAACCCATGCAACACAAGGAGTGCCGCTTGCTCCGCATCAGAGAGAACTTGGACAGCCATGGCTAGAGCGACGATGAGTGATCGTCGGTTTGGGCAACATAGCTAGGAATAACTTGTCAAAGAACCAGATTGCAATAGCTCGGGTGCTCGCTGGATCGTTGTCCAGATTGGGACTTCAACTCTGCAGTTTTTCTCGTAGCCTGCTAGTGATGATGGCGTTGTGGGAAAGTCCGGTGCTGTTCAGCCAAAAAATACCACAGGGAACTGCTGGGATCTTCGTTGGTGTAGGTTGGCGTCGAAGCAGGGCAAGGCAAGGTGAGGCTAAACGGTGAGGATTTCAGATGAGGGATGGTTGCGAGAGAACTTTCGTTCCCTTATTCCACGTCAATCTCTCTGCATGGTAAAACCCCTCTTCTCTTCTTCGACTGAGTTTTTCAATTATGTGTCCTCGAGAAAGAATTTGCTAACTATAGAATTGTATGACCCTTTTTTTATATGTGAGAAGACCATGTTATTTAAGGAAAGAGAATACATTTGAATATTACCTATTTAGCTCTTGTATCTCATGTATAATATTTTTTCAATATTTCATCCGATACCTTCCCTGAATATTGTTAGAATAATGTGAATCTTCTCGGGAATATTCTCCTCTTCCAACTCATTACTTCTTAATGGGCCTAGCCAAATTCTCTTTAAATTAAAGTTTAGAATTATCAATTGGAGCCCATCTGCCATCAGTTCATTGCAAATACAATAATAATAAATGCTCATAAAACTATATGCTATGCAATTTAATTTTAATATTTTTGTTTAGGGGTTAAAATTAATTCATATATTTTTGTGCATTAAATTATTAAAAATCAATCAAAATTTAGGTGTCAACAATAGAAAAATCAAAATGGTAGGTTGACAAATTTATTTTGGAGAAATAATTTGTTTAAATTTAATTACAATCGTTTTAAGGATGTGCTAATATTTTATATCACATATCATACTAACAAATACAACACAACATGTGCACCATTTGTTGGGGTTAATCACCATTGGAAGAATATTATGTTTGGTAGTGCATTTTTATTGAGTGAGATGTCAAAATAATTTATTTGGTTATTTGAGATGTTTTTGAAGTTTATGGGAAATAAGGCTCTGAAAATCATGTACATTGATTAAGATCTAACCATGGCAAAAGCCATTAGAATGGTGTTTCTAAATACATAACATCGTTTATACGCTTAGCACATCGGGAAAAATATCAATTAAACTACAAGTCAGATTTTAAAGATAAATATTTTTTCGTGCTTATGTATAGATGCAAATCGGATAACGAATTTGAATCTATTTGGAGGGAAATGGAAAATGAGTGGGTATTAAGATAACAATTGACTTTGTAGATTATATGGCCTTGGATAAATGGAGTTCAGCTTTAGGTTATGATATTTTTACATGTGGTATAAGATTAAGTCAAAGGAGTGAAAGTACCAATAAAGTCTTTCAGCATGAAGAATAACTAAAACACATGAGAAAAATTGAAAGTCAAAATGATTGCAGTTCTCATGGGAAGTCCAAATTGCAGGTTTCCAATAATTAGATATTGACACATGCTGCTTCAATGTATACTCTCACCATTTTAAAAATTTTCAATGAAATTTTTTTGCAAACCTCTCTAAACATATTTTAAGTACTACATTCAATGGATTGCTTTATTTATATACTCTCAAGTGTATGAGGATTCAATGTAAACATGTTATCAGATTTGACCCTAAAAACTTTTTAGTTTCTTATGAATGTAAATTATTTGAATCAAAAGAGTAATTGTATCGCCATGCTGTGTGTTGATTGGGAATATATTAGTGGTTATAAACAATTCATTTTCCCATATTTTGAAAAGTGAACTACATATGCCAAATAGAACTTTTGAATGATGAATCTCATCAAATGTCACCAGATTCACCTAAATTTGATCAATTTTCTACGACAACAATACAATAATCTTCTGATCTAATGAATTTGGGAGCTGAAGATGTAAATATTATGAGACTAGTAACGAAAAACATGAAAAAAATGAAGGCTAAAATTTCATCATACAAATTAAGTATGGTATCTGATGATGATAAAAATTAGGCTTCTTTGCGTGAGATTTCAATATTAGACCATCTAAGAAAGAAATGAAAGCGAACAAATTATAGAATGCTTAAAGTTTAAGTGAAAAAGAAGAAGAAGAAGAATCTAAGAAATGAGCATCCCTAACATGAATAGAAAATTGAGGTAGGTGATATATTATTCTAATTAATATGATTAATTAAATTTTTCGCTTATGCTACATGATGTCAATTAATATATTTATTATTTTGTAATGGAAAGTTAGTAGTCTAAGTAATATATTATGAAACTCATTTCCTAGTTTAATCAAGTAATTCAAATCAATTTCGAAGTGCCTTTTTTCCTAGCAACATTGACGATCTCATAGTAAATCTAAATTTTCATAAATAGATATGTCATTTTTAATTTTCCATCTATATTTACATTTTAATACATCATGCCGTTAGGCATTCTGGAAGGATTTGCCCTTTCCCTTGTCAAATATTTAATAGTTTGATGTATTAGCTTATACTTTGTCCACAATGCTTCTATCACCATAAATAGAACCTAATTAATGATTAATTAATTTGTTTATATAATCTTCAAATTATTGTGCCTTTTTACAACAGTAAAAAATACATCATTCTTAAAAGTTATTATCATTAGGATAATTTACTTATATTATACTAATTGGGTCATTTATTTTATGTGAATGCACTCATCATAAATTATGCCATCACGGATTATGAATGGAATTTTCTCAGTCACTAGTTAAGTGTTTATTATAAAATCATTTTAAATCATAGTGTTATTTCAATTTTTTGTTACTTTAATGATTTTTTATAGATAAATGTTGGAGTACTATAATAGATCTCATTAACCATTTTCAATTGGTTACCACTTGTCTTTTGTTGATATATGTGTTACTTGAGATACATTTATCTAGGTATATTGTTAAGTGAAATGTAAATATATGTGTTATTCCCTTATATAGGGATTATTAAACTTTTTTTAGCATCTTGAGATGAATGCATTAAACAATTCAGAGACAATGCACGATTATAATAAGGCGTTGATGAAATGCAACAATATCAAAGTGATTATTTTCCCTTTTGCTTTTTCAAGATGAGAAACTGTAAACATAGAGAAAAACCCCTCAATAGTGGTTTTCACTAGAATTGACCTAAGCTATGAATTGATGAACATATCATAAATTCATGCCGTACATAAAGTTTTTAATAATTTGTTGAGATAAGATAAATGATATCAATTGTTTTCTTATTTATTATAGGTCTTATTTCTATCTAATTAAGATTTTGAACAAAACAAAATTCAGGATATATGAGGTAAAGTTAGACTGAGTGAAATATGTATTTGATTATTATTTATAATATTAGTCTGCATTAGATGCATTTCACTTTGTATAACGCAAGTTGATAGTGGTTACAAATGTATTTTCCCTTTGATATAGAAGTTTTACACAAAATTCATTTTGGAATAGGGATACGCATCATCTTCTTGACATTGGCCAATTGCTACTTCTAATATTGATTAAAAAATTTCTAAGAAAATTTTCAATATATTAAGAGCTCCAGGTATTAAACTTCATTTCATTTCCTGATGTAGTTCATGATGCTAGCTTTCTCTAGGTTGTTCGACTATGTAGAGACTCCTAGTCTTGAACTAGGAGCTAGGTACATGTTCACCATAGCGATTGGACAATTTCTTTAGGTTATAACTTTTGTTTCTACAATTATTCCATATATTTGGTAGAGAATTCTAGTTTTTGGCAATGCATAATCATATTGACAAAGTAGATTGCATTTACCTCATTTTATCTTTTGAACGCAAATATAAAAGCATAGTAAAGTCAAGATAAATGTAGCCGAGAATGTGAACGTGTCCATTTCGAGTGGCAATGGTTGAAATTTTTATGTGCATGTTTCCACTCCATATTTCTAAATGTTAATGTCAGGCATTAATGGGCTTATTATTGATTTTGTTAAAAAAGAAGAGAATATAAGTAACGATTTTGGTTGGGAATTCAAAGGTGCAAAAATTGAAACTAAATTTAAACATGCGCATTATAAGGTTACTCTAAATAATACATATTCAATTAGAATGGAGTTGGGATAGAAAAGGTAAATGCAAAATTAGATAGTGCAATTGTATCCGTTAGAGCTGGCAAAACATAATATTTGATTCAAACTAGCAAAATTATAAGTTCCAAATCTTCCTATTGTATCCGTTAGAGCTGGCAAAACATAATATTTGATTCAAACTAGCAAAATTATAAGTTCCAAATCTTCTGTTTTTTCTAGACAAGTAATTCTAATAAAATAACACATAATAGACCAAAAAAAAAAAGTACATCTAACTTGCAAGACACTTAAAATGTGCATATTATGACTTAATCCTTGTATCTTTTTGTTAATCTTCTTGAGTGCACTTTCAAATGTTCAACCAAACACTTAATATTTCTCATGTCATCTTCAAGTATCTAAGGCAAAGCCTTTATGATAGAATAAGCCACTTCACTTGTAGATAAACACCAAGAAAATAAGTCACATGACTTATTCTCATAATCATAGTAGGGCTTGTGTTTGTTCCTTATAGATTTTGAAATTTTCACGCTAGCACACTTATTGCATTTACACCTTTTATTATGAAAGGTCAATATGCTCTAATTACTCTCATTCACACTAGATAAAGACATCATATAGTTGTAAGATAATAATATTATTTATGTGATTGCTTCAATAAATGAATAATTACTTAGAACTCATTAATAGTACAAAATTAATTAGCTTTTTATGATGTTTCAAGAGGTAGTTAGTATGGTTTGGTAAGTAATAGCAAACAAATTTACACAAGCAAATTATAGTACAATAATATATATCAAATTCTATGTGAATATATAAGTGTTTCATATCTTTATAACAACTCTGACTTTACCCAACTTCTTTAATGTAAGTGTGGAATAAAGAAATAACAATTTATATGTAAATCAAAGTCACAATCAAAGTACAAAATAACATCATCTAATACATGATAATTGAATTGAAGAGGTTCTCTCTCATGCACCAAGCTTAGAGGAATTAAAAGAGAGCCAAAATATAGCCAACTGATATAGAGATAATCGGTATTTGTTACTAGGATTATCTTATTGAGAAATCAACTTGTGCTCTGACCAATTTAAGAATAAATAACATTTCATACTTATATACACATGCATAACCACACATATACTTGGAAGCATGCATACAAAATGGCTAAAAACATAGAAATTGTTTATCTATAGAAGATTTATACATAATAGGTATATCAATTCATGCAACTTTTGTTACATTATATCTTTCTTCCATATGTAATGATGACAATAGCTACTTGAAAAAGAAACGAACAAAGTAATTAGCCCTTATATTGTAAATATTATAAGTTATATGATAGTTTTCATTACATAAAAAATATCACATTTACTTCCTTCAAGTAAAGTTTGGTTTAAGATTATTGTCAATAATATTACAAGGTAAACTCCTTACTAGTTTAACTATTGGGTTCTTATCATAATAGCCACCCTGGAAGATGAAGAGTTTGAATTTACATCTTCTCAGAGTGGTTGGAATGAAAATGTTTAGCTTTTGGTGTAAGTTTTTGATTCCCACACCCTATAAAGGGGCGGGACAAAAATCTAAAAGTGAATTGAGAGTTAGAATAGGACTGACAAAAATAAAAATAAACTCCTTGCTTATATTAAATGCTTGTTAGATAGATTTATCATTCTAACTTCCCATACTATAACAAGTTCATATACACCTATCTCATTAGGCAAATGTACCAAAAAATTATTTAGGAGTTAAACAGACTAAATTTTACCTATTAACGTACTTTGTCACAAAACAAAATGTTTAGTACATAATTCCTACATCCTTATCATTTATTTACTATATCTTATTATGGTGACTTATATAAAAATACTCAAGTCATGATATACATTACAAGTAGTATGTTAAATCACAATATTTAAAGATTTATAACATCTTAAGATAAATATATGAATCTTATTGAAAATGCTCCCACATCTCAAACTAAAAATAAAAATATTATGTTTAAATATAAAAACTTTCGTGCATATAAATGTAGTGCTCTATCCAAAAACAAGAAAGTATTATTTCCATGCACCATATCGTAAAAAAATCTCAAGGTGAATTTCAATCTCAAATTCTCTCTCAAAACATTGCATGTCTAAGCTACCATTTAGCTCATTATTGTCATATAACTTTACAAATTTTATTTTTTGGTCTTCTTTAAATCCATAATAAACAAATTGAGGCACCTAAGGTCGCTAAGCAGTATTTAGCTCGTACTATTGAAAAAAAAATTAAATCTAGAATATGAGAAAGATTTTATATTAGACCGTTGTTTACAAAGAGGTGTTTTTTCATGCTTCAATTTCATTAAATCAACTGTATATTAATCATGAAGACCACTCAAAACTCAAATTTGACAATCCACGCCATTTTTGAATCTCAATATCAAATTTCAATACACAAAAATAAGAAAGATGCAAAATCCCAAAATTCGAAACAAAACTCAAAAAGTAGACCGGCATGCATAGAGACATCGATGGACTAAGAACGCAAAATTCAACTTGGGAAATTGAATTCGGTCAAGAATGCTCATCACCTTGAAGAAATTGGAGTCTCTAAAGATTTTGGGTGTGATTATTCCACTCTCGATTAGAAGGTTTTTGGAGGATTTCATCGCAACGAATGGGACGAATTAAAATCACAATTAGGGTTTCTGGAGGCGATGGCATGGGTAAAGGCGGGGGCGACAAATCGGAGCTACAAATAGGGCTTCGGGAGGTAATGTCCCCTCAAATGCAGGCAAAACATAACACATTCTCATGCATAATTATCACCAATGAGTTCATTAATAGACATATATGTACATAATTATACATCATATAAATTATTTCATCTCATTTCATTACATTTCATCTCGACACATGAGGCATCTCCAATCCAAGGTATCCCAAACACTTTTAGAGCATCCCGACCTTACAAAGCACCGTTGCCACTAATATGTGAATAACAGACATAATTTTTTATAATACTTTTATATTTACTCACATAACAATAATGCACATGATAATCATATAATTTTCCTTACATCAATAATAAAATCGACTTTCTTTTCAAGAATTGATATATGATACAACATCTTTCTTGCAAATTACTTTCAAAATCTAATTACATTGCCTTTTCAATGATCACATACGTGAATGATGATAATGAGATACTTACTCCTTTTCATTTATCATACAAGACAATGATAACATCATCAAATAATCAGTCACGTAAATATTGATAACTAAAAAAATCAACAACATGACATCGACAATCCAAAAATCAATAGCATAACATCGACAATCCAAATACAAACATTATAACATTGACAATCCAATAATCTACAATGCTTAGCTAGTAAATCAACGACTTAGTCAAATTGTAAAAGTATATCTTTTTAGTTAAATCTCATCATTCTCACTTTTTATTCAGTCAAATTTTATAGAAATCGATTAATCACCACCTCGACATATAGAAACTTATTAATTCAAATCAAACAAATACAATGTCTCAACATATAAATATCAAAACTTTCTCACCCTTAACATCAAAGTTCAACCTTAAATTGATAATCATCAAACAACCAAGTCAAGAGTACTAAATAGATCAATCTAACTTAGCCCATAGAGTTTCACTTACTATCACATTCAAACTAAATTAACAAACATAAATCAACCAAATCAAGAGTATTAAAATGATCGACCCAACTTAATCCCTAGAATTTTCATTTACCTTAAATAAAAGAGTTAGATAACTCAACACCTTATTACCTTCAAAGTAAGATAAGCAATAACAAAGATTAACAACTTTTAATCCTTTAATAAAACTAGTTTAAGAAAAGAAAACAAAGTCCACTAAATCACCTTGCAACTCTTGAAAGATAAGATTTTGATGTTTTGACAAAACAATTGTGGGATCTTTGCTTTCACCCATGAAAATTGGAAAAGAAAGTTGAAGAAGGAAGTCAACCGTTGGAAGTTAACAAAGTGAGAACTTCTATCTTTACAACTTGAAAGCTCTCCAAGATCCATTTACATGGCCAAGGCAAGGGTTATAAAGATGAGATTGGTTAACCAAAGTTGAAGTAATAAATGACCTTGGGTTGAGATGCTAGATGTAAAAGTTGGAAAGATAAATGTTCCAATAGAAATGTTTCATGTGGCACTTAGTGAGTAGCTAGGGAGTACAAGTGGCTCATCGAGAGTAACCAAGAAGAGATATTTTGGTCTAAATGAAAATTGGCTCCTTCTTGGCCAAGTAAACTGGTGAGGCATAAGGATATTAATTGGCCAAGGTTAAGATAGGTGAAGTAATGCATGATATCAAAGTTAGACTAGATTCAATGTACTAAGAGCATGTGATTTAAAATAATTGGTTAAGCATGAAGAGAGATGGCGCAAGTTAAAGAATAACAAATGGCCCATCTATGTGGTTCTACAGTAAGTATTTTGTTAAGTTACCAAAATATCAAGTAAATTAGTATGTAAACAAGAAAGTCAATGTCCATTCCAAATACCGACAACTCAAAAAAATCTTTTGGACTGGCTAAAGTCATTAGTGAAGATAATTGATGTTAGGAAAATCTCAACTCACTAAATTTTAAAACGAAAACCATCCAATATGGATTCAAGAGCATATCGATTCCAGTCAATAGGTACCAAGGTAATAGGTTAATGATCATTGCTCTACTCAATCAACGCACACATCAACACCTATCAATTTAAACCTAACATATCAAACTCCGAGCAATAATGATCGCGGAAGATCATCCTTCACACCTCACAGAATACTCAATCAAATAGAGATTTCCTAGGTGCCACACCAAAACTAAAAACTAAATAATACTTAACACTTTATCCTAAATATTATTTCCGAACATAAAAAAATTTCGGATGTCACAACACTCCCCTCCTTAAAAAAATTTGTTGACGATGAAAATATTTTTTATTCATTTATTTTTCCAAACGATATAAGCGATCATTTTAGAAAAATATTTTACAAATCATTTATTTTTTGGAAAACAAAAGTAGCCTCAATAAGGTTTTTCAACAATTCTAAGGAAAAAATTTAGCAAAAATTTTTCAAACGGTTTTCCAAATAAAAACTTACGCGCAAGTCACACAAATGCACATGAAAATCTCGATCTCGAAGAAGGGTCAGCAAGTAATTTAATTTCTTTTTTTTAATGTGTCCAAACAAACAATTTAAAATATTGTAAATTAACCCCTTGGGTTACAAAGTTTAAAGAGTCCGGTACATCTTCCCTAACCCATATATAATTTGAACTTCACTATGATCAATTGTAATTTCTGACATGATATCAACGTCTAGTACTTTGGAGTTCATTTTTTTCTTTTCTAGAAAGTACTAATAGAATTGTATTATCTTTGGGAATACATTTTGGGGGAGTTAAATCTTCTAACATTGAAAACTGATCTCCAATAACTATTATTTAAAACTGATTCGACAATTTGCATGCTAAATGCATGACACGTTCGAAGTGGATGCTTAACTAAATAGATTATATAAGACAATTCAATCAGAGTCCATCACATTTTTAATATATTCGCTACATGAACGGGCTTGGGTATTCTTGGCATTTTGGTTAAAAGATTTATATCTTTATGTCGATATTCAATTAAAGTCTATCACATTTTCAATAAATTCGCTGCACGAACAGGCTTCAATATACTTAGCATTTTGGTTAAGAAGATTTATATGTTTATATCGTAATTATGTTGCTTCAAATTTAGAATTAATTCAATATAGACACTTATATAAATCGTGTCATAATTTTAAAATCCAAACAACACATGTTAATTAGACATTTCAAAGCATGTCATAAATAGATAAACATAATTAAATTGGAACTGCATGACTATTATTAGCATGTAAATAGATCAACAGGTTTGGGTGTTGAATAAGATTTTAATCAACGCCAAAGACTTTTAATTACTTGTCTTGGATGCAAATATTGTTGGAAAATCTCAATCTTGAGGCATATTTTTGGTTCCTACTAACAAGTACGCTCACGGGAATCTTGAGTAACTGATCGAGCTGCTAAAGTATGAATGATTGTTAAACATGGGTGATCATTAGGAGAATCTCAGCCGAACCCAAAAGTAAAGTGTTGCGCAAACCACCTATAACATTTTTAATTTACATATAAATGTTCAGACCAAGCTCGGGTCAAAGTTAGACAAGTTGGCATTCTCATGTAGGAGCATTGCCTAGGGCCATCCGTTTGTCTTTCAAGCTTGGGCGGGACATTGGTCCGTTAATCACTTCAAAGTATGTAATTTACAGTAACTCAATACTCTAAATAATAATTTCAAAGAGCACGAAGATTATAAAAATATATGAAATTAGTAAATTTTTTTGATTAATCGCCAACAATATCCTTGAGATATTGGTTAACATAATCTTTTTTTCTTAATTTTATTTGTACTCACAGTTCGCTTCACCTCACTGTACGTACTCCAGTCTAATAAAAAAATGGAGAAATTATAAATATCATTTTGCATTTGCTATCCATATTAATTGTCTTTCTCATTTCAAAATTGAAAATTACCATTCTCATTTTTTGAATTGGATATCAAGTTACATCACCTATCTATAAATAATAAGATAAATGTATTGAAAATCCTAAAACTTGTCACGAAGGTATAATTAAACTTGAAAATTTTCAAAAAAATGCAATTGAATCTTAACATTTTTTACAAAAGTACAATCGAATCCTAGAATTTATCAAGTTGGTACAATAAAGTTGCAAAATTTGTTAGTATTTTTTATTTGTTAAGTTGGACAAAATTAATAGAAGAATTCGATTGTATCAACTTGATAAGTTTTAAGATTTGATTACATTTTTTGAAAGTTTTAAAATTTAATTACACTTTCATAGTAAGTTTCATAATTTAATTACACTTTTTGAAAATTTCAGAATTCAATTATATTTTTGTGAGAAGTTTTAAACTTTAAGTATACTTATTCCGTAAATAATTTATCAAATTGCTACTATTTCATCCTCAGTGTCTAATATGATTTTGTAAGTGTGGATTTCCAGCGTGTGATGGTAGATAGCTCATCTCAAGGGAGAGGAACGTAAAAGCCAAGTTTTAAAATGTGACTAATGCACATTTAAGTGTCGAGGGAAAATGGTTTTTAAGGCTGTCTTTCTAATAATCCAAGAAATGAGTAACTCCCTCTTCCTTTTGTCAGCGCGAGGGCAAGATATCATGACCGCCACTCTCTCTCCCTGCTGTAGATATGTAGTCTTGTCAAAAGAAACCGACTCACTAGCTCACACGCTCGCTCTTTCTCTCGCGATCTTTCCAGTGCTTGCCATTATCGCCATCTTCTCTGCAACTCCACCCTCCAACCAAATGGCCATTTCTACGATCTTGAACCCTGAAGCTCGAGAGTTCATTCCCCGAAACAACTCCCTTCTAGTCCAGTCTCACCGCCCTCCCTTCGCTTACACCAACCTCATCCTCCCTCCCTCAACCCCGATAATCAGCTTCTACAGCTCAACACCACCACCGCCACCTTCGCCGTTCTTCGCCGCCACCACCGCCCACTGCTGCTACCAGTACTACTCTCCCCTCCCTCGACCCCTCTTAGACCCTGACACGCGCCGTTTCTCCGCCGGCTACTCCGACTTCCATCTACAGCCGCCGCCGCCGCCGCCGCCTCCAGCAAACCCTTCCAAGCGATTGAACCGCGCCAAGATCAGAGTGGAGTTGGAGCCGGGACTATGCGACCAGAAGCTGGCCGCAGGCCAACATCAACGATGCGGTGGTCGTGGGAGGGGGCCCGGCAGTGGCCGGCGCACTCCGCCGTGGCGCGGCGGAGGAGGACGAGGAGGGAATTTGGGGTCGCGCGGGAGGCGACTGGCGTGGAAGGACGAGCTCTTGTCGCTGGGCGTCGTTAACAACAGCAGTAGCGAAGAGGAGTACTGTTGCAGCTTGGACACGTCGACTAATATTCACAAGTACCCGAGGATCGTGGAGCCCCGAGAGATGGTGGGGAAGAAAAAGAAGCCCGTGGTGCCGGTCGACGAGGGCGGCGATCGCACCACCGTCATGATCAGGAACATCCCCAACAAGTACACGTACGTGCCCTTCTTCGAAACTTAAAGCCCTATCTACCCAAAGAGGATTGAAAAAGGAAAAAAGAAATCAAAACCTCAAAGAGGTCTTTTTTCTTTAAAGACTTGCCCAAAAGAAGAAGAATCAAGGAAAATGGAAATCTGCACTTGGATTGATTTTGGGGGGTTTGGTGGGATCAACTTGTTGCTGCTATTTCTACTTGTGAAAATTTGAGTTTTCTTGGGTGTTGCTCGTCATCAACTGATGGTGTTCTTTTATATACCAAGTCGTGACCTGACCACTTTTGGTTGATTATATAAGTCTTTTGATGCACTTTGTTTGACCCCATTTTGTTCGTGATCTGTGATACATTCATGCATGCAATAGTCGCGAACTGCTGATCGATTTCTTGGACAAGCACTGCCAAATGGAGAACCAGAAGGCGGAGGCCGAGGGCGACGATGCTATCATTTCCGCTTACGATTTTGTCTACTTGCCTCTTGATCTCAGGTACACACGCTGTATTGAGTCCGACTCGAAAAGAGATGCCGAGATACGTGAAGATTTTAGATGTACCTGCTGTTATACATTTTATGTTCGATCATGTGCTTGACGTAACGCTTGTTTTGCGATATTAGTACAAACTATGATTAACTCGAGTGCGCTTGCGTGCGAAGGAGGAAGGCAAATCTGGGGTACGCGTTCGTGAACTTCACCAGTCCTAGAGCGGTGTGGAAGTTCAAAGTCGCCACCAACAATCAGAGGTGGGAGCTATTCTACTCCAGCAAAATCCGTCAGATCGCTACCGCCAAATACCAGGTATATGTACACACACATGTATATATGCACGTATGCATTAGGGTATTTTGTACATGTATCTACATTACGTGTATTTTTTTATGTGAAGCCCCTAATCATTACCAGGGAAAAGATTTGACATGAAATCTCTCGCTCGAACAGTGTCGCCGCTGCTACACGAGCAGACGTCAGCTACCATCCTCCCTCTCCATGTCGGCTCAATCTCCGTCAAAACTCTCGCAAGTCGCGACTGTGTTCTCCTTCTGTTTTTGTATTTTTGTCAGTTGGACTAGAGTGGCAATTCAAGTGTCCCGCATGGCTGTGTCTGACTCATTTTTCTTTGTTCATACTCCCATTTCATCTACATCATTACCTTTTTGTGTACTTACTGCTTCGAACTTTAAGACACGTAGTCAAAATCTGTTTAATAAAAATAAGTAGAATTCACTGACTAATAAAATATATGGGATGGTTGTTCTCCATGAGTTACAGATAAGAGTAGCAATGCATCTGGTATTTAGGTGGACGCCCCCAGATTGACTTCACAATACGGTTCTCTCATGCGAGAACGATCTGTGTGAGAATGTTTCAAGTGGTAGCGATCACATATCTAATAACTTGATTTCTTGTTCTGCTGCCATGTTATGCAATGTATAGGTATGTTTTATTGCGGAACAAGGGGGGCTTCAATGCTATGTATTTGTTAGTTTATGATATAGAATTAGAAGAAACAGCCCCCAAGGCATCAAGCTCCGCCTTAGGCTCGTTGGTCTTTCAATTTATTGACTTAAGCTATGTTATGTCCATTATTTTGTCTTTTATTTTGCAAAGGTTTTATTTGATCGAGGGCACGACGATATGTACTCTTTTACTATAGTAATTTGGATCATAACATTTCTCACGATGGCATGTGGTTTTCATCAGGGGAAAGAGGCACTGATGAGGCACTTCGAGAACACGGTGTTCGCTTGCGACTCCGATGACTTCCTGCCCGTCACGTTCAGCCCGCCACGTGACGGGTCGGGCGAGGCAGTGACCCAAGAGATCGTGGGCGGGCGCATCGTTCCTTGGGGCGCCGAAACGCAGCTCAATAAGGGGGGCCGGCTCTAACCACGAACCCTGCTCTTTTTTGGTGCTAGATCTTGCTGGTGGCAAAATTGGCAAGAATTTGTGACTGACGTGACAAGCTCTTTTTATGCCAGTTTCATCATCATGAGCTGAAGGGAGAAAAGATTGAGTTCAGTCTCAGAACCCTACATTTTGTCTCCGCTTCGTCTTTTGGGGCGTTCGGGGTTTTTCCTGTTTGTGGGGTACTAGGGTTTTATGGCTGGATTAAAGCTAGGGTTTCGTATGATCACGAGAGTAAACGTGTAATGGAGGTGGAGCTTGGCACCTGGACCCCCACACAGATCATGATGGGGGGCAGGTGGTAGGGTCCACCTTCTAGAAGATCATGAGCTTGTTAGGTTAGGTCTTTTCTCATTTTCCTCAAACAGGGGTAATGATGTCTCTCTGTGCTGCGTCACTACGTGGTTGAGAACCGTCTGTGTCTTGTGTAAGAATCAGAACGAGATTTTTCATGGTCTTTTTGCTTGTAGAAAGGAAAGATGGTAGCGAGGAGAGGGGGCGAAGAAAACGCAAACTAATCGTGAAAAGAGGATCGTGGAGAGGGACAAGGAAAGAGAAAGCGAGAGAGGGAGGGAAGGGAGGGGGAAATCGGGGGTGCCATGACAGCCTGACACACTCAGAAGTTGCCCCCGGCGTGAGACTTTCGCTTAGAATAAGCACGCAAGCCATGAGCTGTTGTAAGACTAGGGCAAGACGATTGTTTCGATGTTTGGCAGGCCGACTATTGAGTTTGTGTCGGCTTAGAAGCAGGCGAGTGAAGACGGACAAAAATTTGTTGTGCCCTACCGGTGAAATCGGCAGGTCGTTCATGGAAATGGGAACTGTTCGGGCCCTTTAAGATGACGTTTCTTGACCAAGACACGGACTTCGTCGAGAACGCAAGCCCCTACATTGATCTCAGATCTCTCGCATCATTTGAACTTGTCTGAATTGAAAAACAAGGTGTTTCTCTTTGCTCTCATTGTGTGCGTACGTTTCTTTCGATGAATCCACTCCATCAGTACATGTCGAGGCTCCCTAGGTTATGTAGTTGATTCGTATGTGATGGTACCTAAGATTATGTAGATAAAAAATGGTTCTTTTCAAACATTAAAAGCCTACTAAGATTTGGAATATTTGTCATCCGTTCTCTCTCGCCCTTGATCGTTGTTCATTGTAGGGACTCTCCACTGAACGATCAGAGAGATGGAAAGCCCATTGCTTCGGCCTTCGAGGCTCTTGAGTCGTGTTATTGCATGTTTGGCGCGTTTGATATTATCATTTGACTTTATCATTGTTCGTATTAGAAAGTTATAGGATGATAGGTTTCCATTTGGATTTCAACTTGTCACTTAGATCAACAATTGAGCAATTCAAATCATCTCAAACCATTATTCGTTGAGCTTTATCATTAATGCACATTCAGCTACCATGTCATATATATTTAGCATGCCTTTAAATCAATAGGAATTAATGAGCCTTGTTTGAGTAAAGCGATATTAAGCGTCGTCAGTGATGCGCCATTATCATGAATATTAGTCCTTGCTTACTATTATTTTTTTGAATTTTCAGCCTACATGCATTTAGACTATTGCATAACTATTTATTGAATTTTTTTTATAACAAATCACAAATTGGAAAAAGAAGAAGAAAAACACGTTGTTGAGGGGAAATGTAAGCCAAACATATCCCGCTTTCTCTGCCTCCATTTTTATTAAAAATAAATATCTAATAGATGTGTCAAATATCTTTTCAAGCTATATTAATTTTTAGTGAAAAAACCACCAAAAATCGTAAACTAATCCCATTGTGATATGTTTGCCCTAATTTTTTTTGTGACATGAAAAATCTCGAACTTGATTTTTATGACATATTTACTCAAAACTTGTACTAATTTGACATATTTATCCCAAGCTTTTTTTGTGATATTAGAAATCTTAAACTTGTTTTTGTGTGATATATTTACCTAAAAAATTTAGGGTAAATGTTTTACATGATGCAAGTTTGGCTTTTTTTATCACAAAAAAAAAATTGGGTTAATTTGTCACATTGTTACAAGTGTTGGGGTTTTCGAGTCACAAAAAAACAATCTGAGGTAAATATATCACATGAATATAAATTTAAATGTTTTTATGTTATAGAAAAAGTTCGAAGTAAATATTTCACAATAGACATAATTAAAATTATGCATAACTCCCAAGATATCCTGTACGGAATCTTTATAATAAGGCTTGGTATGAATTTGACCCAATAAGCACGAGTCATTTTTATAATCACTGTTTATCTTTTAGCATTATCTATGATCGATTCATTATTTTGTTTGCACAATCTTATGTGGATGCCTGCAAAAAAGATTCAATACTGCATGAGAAATGATCTTCATAAAAGCGAAAAAGACAGCTTTAATGAGCATCGAGTAAAACTAGCAATCCTAAATCCCTCGTACGTAGAAACTAGGAGGGCTCCTGCACTTTACTGGGCTCGTAATCAGCTAGAATAGTTTAGTGGAGCTTTAATCTCATTTAAGTGATTACGTTAGTGAAATAGATTATGGTGCAGAAGTGTTTGAGAGAGTCCGATGAAACGTGAGCACCATCTTGCGAAAGGACTATCCGGCCATCCAACAATCCGCTAAACCAACAAGGTGGTGACGTCCTTGTAATGTTTACATAAAATTACTTATCCAAATTATAAATTCTTCTGTAAATACTGAATAAGAATCTATCCACATAAGTGATATGGTGGACTAAAAAAATATAATTGAAAAATGCTTCGTGTAGCAAAGTATATGCATTAAGGCAGAAAGGAAAATTTGTAGCCAAATTATTTTCAGAACAAAAGGTAAATGGGATATTTTGCTAATATTTTAAGAGAAATACTTCTTTAAAGAATAACCCTTCTAAGAAAAATTATGTCAAGAAAGTCCCTTATATTATTAAAAGAATGAAAAAAAAATACCTTGTTAAAGTGGTTATCTTAAAAGAAAATGCCATAGATGTTGGCGAATTTTTACCATAGATGGATGGTATAATAATCCTTAAAAAGTTAGTCGTGGTTTCCTTCAACCCAGGCCTCGATTGGTGGATTTTTTAGAAAAATCAACACCTACTTAATCCAATTTTCACGAAAAATAAAAATAAAAATTTCTCCTCTCCTCTTTCTTTCTTCCCCTCCCTCCCCAGCTTGCCCTCTACTCTTTGGATCTGTGACCAGCCATGGACGCCGCCGCCGCACAACCGACGCCTTGCCACCAAGCATAAGCGGGAGAAAGAGATGCTAAACTTTTCCAATGAAAAATGCAAGCAAATACTTACTTCACTTTCATGAACTTGTTTGCGATTCACAATTATTGCAAAAACCTGGGTGTAAATCTTGGCTTTTACCCTTCGCAATCACTCATTTTCCGACTGTACTTCAAATAGAAATAAAATAACCTATCGAATTTGTAAAATTGGCTAACTGTAAATATTAAAAATTATATAAAATTTTATATTTGAGAAGTGTTTAAAATTATATTAAGGTTTGATTTTCTTGAAATTATTTACTAGAAAAGAAAATTCAGTTTAGATGGATAAATTTTAAATTCATGGTTAACCTTATGAACTGGGTATATGAGTCAAAACTCGAGTAAACCACGATCAAGAGGTCCTTTGTACTTTTGGTGTCATCCTTTGAAACTTGTTGAGTATGGTATGCAATTCTAATAAATCTCATGAGGTTAGATTAGTGACTGAAAGAGCCAATATGTGGTATGAATTAGATACACGATGCATAATCAACTTCCAAATTGCCAAGGTACAAAATAATTCTATGTTCTGATAAATCAAATCCGGCTTTAATAATCTTCCCTAACTAATTCATGATTTTAGTAGAATTTTTTGTATTCTGTTTCACCTATCAAGGTAGATTTTTTGGTCAAAAAACTTAAGCAGTGTGGCACAATGGCCACCGAATTCGAAAGGAAACATTTTACTCTCCCTCTCGAAAAATTGAGTTTTGTTCCGATTGTTAACTTTTTTGTGTACATAAAGGTTATAAAAACCACCCACCTTTTTCTTGACCAAAATAACCACTACGCAATTTTTTTAACTTGATGAACCACGCATCTCTTTATTTCATTAACTCAATTAATCATGTGTAGTTATTATTTGATTCAAGAAATGATCAGAATGTTCATTTTCAGGTATCACTTAAGAACTATAATGATGAAAAAAGAATAGTGATCGCAAAACTAAAATTGAAGTCCAGGCGGTCAATCATAGCCTTTTCAAAGTTAGAAGGCCATTTGCCAATTGTTCAAAGTTCAAGGGAAGAATGCAATTTATTAAAACTCGGAATTTTGCGCAATGGTGCCAAAGTTGAGAATTTTGGGTAATTACTCCTAATGAAATTTTACTTTTTTCTTAATCATAATTTTGTAACTCATGTTGATTTTCTTTTAAGATTCAAAAATCGTAAAACTCCGTCAACCCTCAAGTGTTGATTTCATATATATTTTTTTGAAATTTAAATAATACTATATATCATGACGGAAAAGTAGAAAATTGCATTTGTCTTTTGTTTTCTGTAAGTGCTTTTTTATAAGTACATCTTGTTTTTATTTTGAATGCAAATAAAAATGAATTCTTTTTTAATGAGGCATTACTTGACTTACCATGAAATATCATAAATTTTTCGAAAAAATTGAATAAATGGATATTGCCTTTTCCTTTTCTGGGTTTTGTACGTAACCGCTGCATAGCAAGTAGAGTAGCAGCATGTCAATCTTTCTTCTCGAAGAGTAGGAACTGCGCGGGAAGTACTCCTTGTGCCGGAAAAATTTATGGAAACTTCAGATGGTGACTATAATCAAATCACATATTTTTACGAGTTGCAAAATCGTGTGACTTTGCTGAGAGAGAAAGCGAGGCCCCGGTGGATCGTTTAAAGAAAAATTAATATATTTTGTTAATGTTTTGTTTTATGAAAAATAAATAATTCATCAAATATTTTTTAAATAATAATGATTTATTGATGAAATATGTTTTCATTATTGAGAATAATTTATTTTTAAATAATTGATGAATATGAAAAATATAATATGAGATACAATTAATTGTTTTTAATAAATATTTTTGAAAATATTTATTTATTGCAAAATAAATGAAACCCTATATATTAAATTGACATCACTTTCGATTTTATACATTCTTATTAAAATTATGTCAACCCTACTTTCAAGCATGACACCCTCAATTTTTCTCATCTGGTTAGTTGGATTCGGATGAAACAATCATACGAAAATAAAGGAAAATTGATTTGGTGAAAAAGAAATTAAAATCGTAATGAAATCTACAAATTACCATGATTGACAAAACGTTAGATGAAATGGGATGCTTTCGTAAATTCGAACATGTCAGAAATTTGCCATGACAGCAAAGTAGAGCTTATGAAAGTTTACTTCGAAACTTAGCCAAGAGTAAAAGTACATATTTATATATGGAGGAAAGGAGATATGCCCTAATATTAGGGTTTAGACAAGAAAATAGGGTGAGTCGACATCATAGCGGCAGGGAGAAGGATAAGGAAACCAACGGTGGGAGGGTGACAGATTAGGGTTTCGTGCAGTTGCGGCAAAACCCTAAGTTGGGGAGGAGAGGAGAAGCGACGGAAGGCGAAGGCTTTGCAGCATCCCGACAGCCAAAATGATGAGCTTCACGTCTTTCACGAAACATTCGGCCGCCTCATCTCCTCATCCCCCTCCTTCCTCCTGCAACGCACTGCTCTGCATCCACAGTTCCACCCAGATCTTGCATGGCTCTCCTCTCTCTCTCTCTCTCTCTCTCTGGCTTCAAATCCAAGCATTCAATGCTCGTAATCTAATCATCACCTCTAGAACTTGCCCTTCTCTCTCTCTCTCTCTCTCTCTCTCTCTCTCTGTGCATTTGTAGCGATCTGTTGAGTACAAGCGTTAGCCAGTAGCCAGTAAGATAGTTCAGTATTTTGGTATTTTATGACAGTTGGTCCTTTGATTGAGAAGTAGCGTCAGTGAATTTTGAACTGAATTATTTTGCGGTGGCCTTAAATTTGGTTTGGTACTATAGTCGATATGACCATGACTAAGACCCGATGTCTTAAAGATGGTGTTGTTCAAACCCCAAACACAAAGGTAAATATATAGAATGGATCACAAGAGTTATGACCAAGACACAAATGAGCAATTCTTGATTTTTTTCTATAATGCTAATGAAAATGACACGTCCCTCATTGACTTGCGAATGAGATAGATTTATTTTTATGTCGGAAAATTAATTTGAAATTTCACTTGCATGGATAAACTCAAGAAAAACCTAACAATTTATTAGAGAGCACTAGTTAATAAAGCACAATCCCCGATTTAAGTCCAAATTCAATGTTTCTTGAAGGATTTGACGAATCCGAGTGAAATCAACATGTTTATGCATGTCTCTTTTTGTTGTAACTATCAAATCACTATGCCCGATAAGGATTGGGTGGGTCCCAAATTTGTTTGGATAGGAATCAAATTAATTCCTTTTTATATAATACAACTCATACTTGACCTCTTATTTGAGCTTTAATTCTTAACAATAGTTCCTCTTATAGCATGGAAAATAGCATATAAACTTATACTCTTTGTAAGGGCTAAAAGATCTTAAAATATTTAAATATTTGCAAATGTTTAGACCCATCAAAATATGTAACCTTAAGACTCTATCCCACGTCATGCTCTTCGATTGAATTTAGAAATTTCCAATGAAAATCATTTTTGTGATATGAATAATTTGCATCACAAAATGAATTTGCAGTAAAAACCTTTGCATTAATACTACGAAAAATCTCAAATTGGTATACTTATGATAAATTTATACTAAACTAATTTTTTGATCATGAAAAACTCCAAATTGATAAATATGTGATAAATTTATCCCAAATGATCATAAAAAACCCTAAACTTATACACTTGTGAAGAAATTTACCTTAAAAACCCAAAAACTTCAAATAGGTATATTTGTGATAAATATATTCTCTGTTAAATTAGATTAATACTACAAAAAACTACAAAACTTGTAAAACCGTGATAAATGGAAAGTAAAATCCTAAATTGATACATTAGTTAACTGTCACGCGTCATTCAATTCAGCAATTTGATAGTAAAATTTAACAGAAACCAACATAGGGTAAATTTGTCACAATGTATCAATTTAGGGTATATTTATCAAAGATATATCAGTTAGAATTTTTTATGGTCAAAAAATTAATTTAAAATAAATTTATTATAAGTATATTAATTGAAGATTTTTCATAATATAAACCTTTTACTTAAATAAACTACACATGCTTGAAAATAACAATGTTCTAATCATCTCGATCATAACAATTCTGCAGAGGAGGTTACAGAGTTCACCAGGATCATTATTAAGCTTAATAAAAAATTGAAGACGTGAAAGATATTGGGAGAGATCCTGACGTCCATCGCCATTAATGCCAATCCAATAAAAAATCCAAGGATTTTTTCAAGGTTTTACGCCTTAGTTCTGTTGGAAACGAGTCCCGGTTATTCTGGGGGTGGATCGACAAATTGCATATGGTTCAGACTTCAAGGAAAGCGACCGATTGATTTTCTCTAGTATATTTTCCGAAAATAACTTCTTCCCAAACTTTCTGCCATTAACTATAGACTCAAAATATTGTCAGACATACAGTCAACAAAAAGAAATGGGAAAAACTATATTAACTGATCTTAACCGTTTTGTTCACGCTGCAATCAAGTTCTAAATATTATGTATTCTCACTTAATGTTCCTCATGTGGCACACCAAAAATAGGAAGGGAAAATTTTCAATACTTTTGAGTGTAACATTAACATTATGTCCAAAAATCTACCGAGTGGTAAAGAAAAAAAGATGAGGGTTAGGGGAACACCCTCCTCACCCCTCCCTTTAATTTTTTGGCATTTAATTTTGACATGATTTCATATCAACTTTGCCATGTTGGTGTCATATATAGATGTGTAACCATGAACCCAAACCGGACCACTCGAAAAACAAAATTGGGAACTAGTTTCCGATTAGAATACTCAAATCGAATTAAAGTATTCACAATCCAACTTAATAAATATGTCATTTGCATACACATAAGCAAACACAACTGATCATATCAGAAGTATTTGTGGGAATGAGATTAATATTAGATCCATATTTGTTGCTAATATTTATGCATTGTTAAGATTTTTGCTTTGTCTTATAATGTTAGGAGGATTACGTTATTATTATTATTATTATTATTATTATTATTATTATTATTATTATTATATTATTTTTTTTTTGCGAATTAATGTAAAAATCAAAGCCATATAAGATATAGAATGGTTGTAAAAAGGTGAACCGGTTATAACAAGGTCGGGTATAAAATCTAGGTCTGTACCCTATCTACCTTGGATCCGACCATATATGTTAACAAACACCATGTTTGATGTCCACGGGCCATGTCACCATAATTTATTTCAGTGAGCCTCATGATCAGTCATAATCTCACCTCAAATCTGGCCCTTTGAGCATCGACTCAACCTGAGGTGAGGTTCGTCGAGATTGTGTGACCCTAGATGGAGGAGGTGGAGAATAGATTTGGACCAACAAACATATCTTTGGGAGGGAGAGAGGTGATGAACGGTAACCGAGGGCAATACAGGAGGAATACAATGTAAGTGCGGGCCAAATTGAAAGGAAAAAAGAAAGTTCATTAAATTGGAAGCTACCTTCCAAAAAATATTTAAAGCCTAAGGTAGATCCTCACTTGTCTTGGGATATGACTTTATCAATGTCGGCATTCTCTCAAAGTGGTCCAAAATATTTTATCGAATGCCCTAACTTTTTACTCAAAAGACTTTAGAGGCTCAAAAGACTTTAAGAAAGCTGACTTAAATGCAGGCTTATTACATCTTCTTCGCTTCTCATCATTTTAACATGCTTTTCGATCTAAAAATACAAGAAATTCTTTATTAATCTCCATCATATACATAGTTAATCACAAAAAAGCCAACTTGAGGCAGATTTATTTTTCTCTTAGAAGAAGCGTTAAAGGCAAAGGATAATTCTATTTTATAACATTAGAGACACAATATTTTAACACTATATATACCAATCAAAGATAGATAATGATTTGTGACTAATTTGTCCCTTTCCGCGATTGTGTCACTAAATGCTTTAGAGGCCAATAATCTATCTTTAGAGGTAAATATTTCTGTCCCAAATTCTCAAATGTGTTGTAGTGATTTGATTTTCCGAGCTAATCCATGAAATAACCATATCCGTAATAGACTTAGATAATTTATACTACGTTCATTAGAATACTCAAATCGAATCCTCAGCCGCTGTATGGGACTAGATCACTTGAGTACTTATAACTTCAACTCCACAAATCGCTAGGTCTCTTGAGCCCACACAAATTCACTTTCATTACAAAAATGAACATACACTTTTGCTGTCAAATTATTATATGGAGTAGCTTTGACTGAGTAATCGTCCATTAAAACAATTTAATATAATACTTGATTTGATACCTAATTCAGTGATTCATAGAAGTTGCGATGGTAAATTAATCACTTATGTTTAAATTACATGAGCAGTAAGGACAAAGAGATGCTGAAGAGAGGAATATGAAGTCAGAGTGCTAGAGATTATCGAGAGGACAGACTGATTCGGAGGAAGAGGAAGAAAAAAGGCAGAGTTTTTTTTTTTTTGGGGGGGGTCGAAATATACTTCAATTTTCATTGAAACTCGAGAGTTCTTAAACAATAAGCTCAACATAGGAGTATCCAAGCACAAAAGGTCCCAAAGAGGTTGGGGGAATAGCTATTCAAACAGAGGGAAGGGTATCCGAATGATGGGTTAACTACTTGGTTTGTGGAATGGTAACAATGAGCCAAGTAGATATTTCGACCGGGTGTCTTCCAACAGAGGTACTGACTCCGATTGCATGGGAGTCTTCTCCTGTACTTTGTCCATGAGCTTAGCACAGTCAGTCTCGATTTCCAACACGCTCTCTCCCCTCGACTGGAAATGCTTCAAAGCTTTGAGCAGAGCCAAGGTTTCCCATTTGAATAGCTGACGAAGATGGGGCACTTTCATGGCGAACCTGTCTAGTAGAGCACCTCTCTCATCTCGGAGGACCCTGAAAGCACTCCTACAGTCTTGCCTTCAAGAAAAGCTCCATTGATGTTGATTTTGAAGGGAAGGGCTTTCGGTGGGATCCAAATTATCGTTGATTGAGTTGTTTCTGTGTAGAGTTTTGAGCTTTGGTTGTTCTACTTGCTGAAATTTTTGAGTAATGTCCTTTCCAAGTCGATTAGGGTTTTTCGGATTTGGGGTTGCCTCTGGACAACGATATCATTCCTTACTTTTCAGCCACAAGAGGGTTGCGATTGCATCGAAGGTCTTTTTTTAAGTTGCCTAGTTGTAATGCTCGATCTTGTAACCATACGTTAATTCGCATTAGATTTTGACGCGAAATTTGGACTTCTACATCAGGATCTGTCCGAACCGAGTTTGCCCAAGAGCAGAGCAGAATAGATGCTGAATTGTTTCCGCTTCTCGATCACAGAAAGGGCCAGATGTGAATGAAAGTAGACTTTTCCATGGATCTAAATCCATAAGATATGGATAAGCCCGATCCATTCCCAATTGTCGTGTTGCGATCCAAGAATTAACACGATCTGTTCAATTGAAAATGAACGGGAAAGGCTAGGCTAACAAAGTTATATCGGTCCATCTTATTCGGGTCCGCCAAGGTCGGTGATTTCCCGGGTCAAGAATCTCATGGGCCAGGCCCATCTTTTGAAATTTGGATTGAAAGGAAATTTATTTGGTAGCATTAGAGTCTGTGGGCTTTTTTGCCCCTTCGGCCTCACATATTGATTGCCTCCAAAATTGCTTCCCGTAAAGCGTAGCCATCACGGGGAATAGATTGCTGATTGTAGTGGGAAGAGGAGATCTTCCCTCAATGCTTAAACTAATTAAAGAGAGCCAGCAGCAATCATAGAGTATGACAATGGGTGGGTGCTCCTGAACATTTCCTTGTTTTCCAATATAGTCCGTATTTTTTTTTTAATTACTTTTTACACCATTAGAATTTGGCTCGATGTCATCAATGGGTTAACGAAAATTGCGGATGCGGTAGTTCACGCCATAAATGGCGTTGATACACTGATGTGGACACCTACCCCAAATAAGATGACTAACACTGGCGTCCTACATGTTCCTCTCTCTTTCATTTCCCTTCCATGCCTCCATCTCTTCTCTTTATGTTAATAATTTGTCTTGAGTTTGAGACCTAAACTTCTCTAGTTTGAATAGATTTCCTAGTTAGAGTTGATTTCTTTTTTGCGTGGTTAACTAATTTGAGTAGGTTTCATGTTTTGGACCCAACTTTTGTCTAAAATGTCCTCTTTTCGTGAAGAGTATCCAAAAGCCTATTTCTTCGTAAATTACATAAAAAATGTTATAAACTCGCGAAAATCTTGTATTAAGATTTTGGGTAATTCTTTTGTGAGATTGAGAGATCATTTGAAGAGGAATTGCGAATCCTAAACATTGTGTAGGTTATTGTGTGTTATTGAAGATTGAGAAATATTGACAATGTTTGAATGACTTGAGTGTGGTTATAGTTTCTGCAGTAATAGTACTTAATTTATAATTAATTTCTATGTTGCTCTCTCATGAATGTAGGTCACACCTACTGAATCACATAAATTTAATGTCCGATTTTTTTATTTTGTTTAACTTATTGTACAATCGGTTGCTTTCACACAACATCCTCTCTCAACTCAAAATCAATTTCTTTTTCTAAAAAATCCTCCTCCAGCCATCACCTCACTCAAGCATTGCAACCTAGAGAGAGAGAGAGAGAGAGAGAGAGAGAGAGAGAGAGAGAGAGAGAGAGAATGAATTGTAGGCTTGAGCGGGGCATCTAGGGTTGACATTGGCCGCAATGAAGAAAGAAGAAAAAAAGGGAGAAACAAAGAAGAATGGTTTTTTGAAAAAAATCATCTTCAGTTTAGCTAAACTTAGACCCCGCACCTTAAATAACGCATGGTTTTTTCTAAGTTGGCGTGCCAGGGATGCAAAGTGTCCACTTTGTCGCAATCCATCGAATGGAAGAACCTTAATAAAGCCGAATCCGATAAAGTTCCATAAAGTATCTATTGCAAAGCGTTTGTTTATGAGGTTTCAAGGAGTCTTCACGCAATCTTCTTTTATTTATCAATTTAAATTTTTAGAATAACTAATTATAATTTTATAATATTTTAAATGATATCAGAATCAGATTGCGTCCCTATTTATTACACATGTGCGCTTGTGTTGTTCCTTATCTAACTTGCATGTGAGAAGAGGTATTAAAATATCAATCCCATGTCTTTTTTCTATAGGGTGTCGATGACATTTTTTTTTTCATGTAATTTGCCTCTACTTATTAGATTAAATTTTTTGTTGGACTTTCTAATGAGCGTATTAATTAAGGGTCGGTTTGTTTCGTAGAAAATGAATGATTTAGAAAATATTTCTAAAAAAATGATTGTTTGTATCATTTAAAATGATTAGTCAATAAGAATGTTTTTATTATTAACAATAATTTAAGTCTAACATTTTCGTAAAAAAATGGAAAAAATTTATTCACAATTTTTGTAAAAGATATAAGCAATATCATTTTTTAGAAAATATCTTTCAAAACATTTAATTTCTGGAAAATAAACGCGCACTTTAATTAAAAAAAAGTGTTAAAAGGAATTAATTCAACAATACGAAAAGGTTTAGGAATTAGACATATCATTAGTCCTCTAAAAAGACACACGATTGTCAATTTAAACAAATAGCACATTTTCAGACGTCAAAATGTATCTATCAATAAGAACAATCTATACTAATAAAAAAAATTCAACTACAACAGCTTATAAAATCACTTTAATGTCAAAATACAAAATATCTTGGTATCAAACTTGACCATGGTTATGGGAGTGGGTTTCCACATAGTAAGATGAATGATTTTGCGTATCATTGCCTTTGAGTAATTGATATGATTTTTGTCAAAAAAATGTTTAAAAGTGACAGATTTGATTTTTATCAAAATCCTTTCATAAATTCCACTGTTTTGTAAGGATCTTGTGGGGTATAATTGAACTTTTCAAAAAATATATTTTTTGCGAAGACAATTGGGTCTTCGTTATAGAAACAATTTTCAATAGTGCAAATTTTTTGATAATTTGTTTTATATAAAACTTTGATCTTGGAGGGGTTGCCTTAGGAGGCTGAATCACCACCTCACTAAGAGTCATTTATATATATCAATCGAACAATTAAACTTAAGGACAGGAGACAGCCATGCAAACCTTGGAATATAATCAACATTTATGACTTTATCTTGATATCGAAGTAAGAGATCCCAAGGTCCTGTCCCTCCATAGACCTTTAGTATCAAATCTAGCTTCACGTGAGGAGGAATGTAAAGATGTCGATTGTTTTCTATTAACTTAAGCTTTTAAAATCTCGGCTCCACACTCAACTTTCATCCTTGTGTGACCAGCAATCGTCTTGAAATAGCTGCCTAGTTTCAGCAAGTGAAATAGCGACTTTTATCTTCATCTTCCAAAGCAGAAACTGAACTGGGTTGACTTTGCACAGAGCTATTTCCAAGTGATTTGAGTTGCAGCTGTTAGGATCATACATATTGATTGCTTCTTCATGTTTTTATTTTTTTTTGTGGACCTCATGAAGTATTGATCTGAGTAAAGCTATGATAAAGGCAAAAGATACTTGGAATCATGGATGGACTCATCAGGTGCAACAACGGCGGATCATATTTCTGGCGGCTGGTCATGGAGAGAAGATCCTTCTGTATGGATAAGTTTTCTGTCTTTCGAGATCTTCATGGGCCAATATTTTCTCGACCCCACTTTCACTTTCCAGCCAAAGCTTCGTGTCGTCTTCTTCTCATTCTCATCAGTTCACGCCATTTCTTGTCCAGTGTCCATCCCCACCGTGCCCCAGTCGGAATCATGCGAGGCTGACAGCTACTAGAGCTGATTGAACTCTTTCCTACTTCGGGTTTTTTAATGAAGAAATTACCATGTTGCTCTGTCCAATTTGAGCACAAAACTGGTCACCATCTTTAGTTCAGTTTTAATGCTTGATCTGTTACCATCTGCACTGAGCAGGGCATAGCCAATTTCACCTCGGCTTACGGCGAAATCTGACCTGAAATACAATATGACCATTACGATTTTTTTCCTTTTAAGAATGAACACAGAAAACTGCCACAGATCCTTGTTCTTTCGATGTGAATTTCGTGAGAGGATCATGGATCCAATCCGTGGATTTTTCTGATGTAAGAGTCGATTTGGACGCCAAATTTGGCTTTCCAGATTGCCGAGAATTCGCAGTTCTGCATGTGCGTTCCGAATTGCAGTTCACCGGTGAAGTAACATTTCTGGTAAACCTGGTAATAGGAAGAAGTTAACTTGCTTCTTTACCAGATTGAATGAACAAACTTGCCATTCTAGGAAAATTTACCTAAAATGAACTGCTCGAGAGATCTGAAGAACAGAAAAAGGTTATTTTCATTTTTCATTGTTTTGGGTATCGGGGGAATTAAAAAAAAAAAAAAAAAACCTGCCCTTTGAGCAGGATATCATGAGGAACCGTTAACTCTTAATCTAATACAAGGAGGAAAAAAAAAGACATAAAACAATGCAGAAAATACATCCTCAAACTGCACAAGGGCTCTGGATTCAAAGCTACTGCCAAAAAGCCTGAGAATTATGAGAGAAAGGATGCTGATATGAGCTTCCATAAAGACAACCATCATCGCTCTGTTTCTTGATGAATCTGTTGCCCTTTGCCTTCTCTTGCTGATCCATGATGCCATGAAAGAAAGGACCTTGAGCCTGGAGAGGTGAGGGAATTGATGAGGAACTCGGGGGGAGTAGTTTGCAAAATCTTTCAAGGCAGAGG